>VZTD01001597.1:707243-735258 GCA_013397725.1 Rhagologus leucostigma
TGTCCCTTCTTTTCATTGGTTTGCTCTTTCTGGGGGTCAGACTGGCTGGGGCTGCCCCTGCAGGCTCTTCAGGCCAAAGAAAAAACAAATCAAGACAGTTTCAGGGAAAAAAAAAAAACAAAAGCTGCCAAAAGGATTTGCTGGTGAAAAGCCAGGCAAAGGAAAAAAAAAAAAAAAAGCTTCTTGCTTCTGGCTGCTTCCAGAAGCCTCGTGCCTAAGTTGGTCAAAGTAATCTATCGAAGGCAACGAAGCAACAATTCGTGTAGCCGCACCACGCCAGAGAGAGAGAGATAGTACAGGACCATACAGGAGCCCAAGGCTCCCCGCCCCACCCCCTGGGTCCATCTTGAAGCTACAGCAGCCGTTTTCTGGGCATAAAGCAGACAGCTAGGGAATGAAGTATCATCATAAAATCACCCCAAGATACCTCCACACACACTCTCCTGAAAGAAAGGCAGTAAAAGCACACCGTGACATGCATGGAAAGCACAAGGCATGAACAAAGTTCCCAAAACTTCAAGAGAAACTGCTCCAACTCTGGAAGCTGATGTTCCCAGGTAATAGTGGCAGCATCCTGCCCACCTCTAGCCATGCAAGCTCCTTATTGTTGTCAGGAAAATTAATTCACAAACNAGTTAAAAATGTTATAAACGACTCAGATCCCAAGCAGAAATGAGTTATTAAAAATTTTATTGAGCACTATAAAAATCAGCAAAGCAAAAGGGACAGCACTGGGAGCATGGCCAGATGCCAGAGGCTCAATCACAAAGTGGTGGTCCTGCCTTTTATACCCCTGTGATTGCATCAACCTTATGCATATTTGTTTACAGTTTTGCATAGTCTCGCCCCATGTCACTCTTTTAGGCATCAGTGCAGTTCTGTTGCTGTGGTCGACGGGGTCCTCACTGGATGGAATCCCACTCCTTTTATGGTTGTGTCTTAGAAGTTTGGCTAGCAACAGCGTGTCCCATGCAAACTTACAGAACCAATATTACAACACACAAAATCACACAACCCTTGTAAAAACCAGCCTCACAACCAGGCTATGGTAACATCATCAAACATTTTTAACATGTGCTATTTTCTTGACATCTTCCAAAACCATTGCAACCCCCTTTTTATCCTAATTGCCGGCCGCAACACCCTCTTCCTTTCCCCACTGGCTGAGGTACTCAGAAGGTACAGACTTCTTGAATCGCCTATTCTATGCTCCCCTCTAATATGCACCCCCCTTTCTGTTATATAAAAGAAAAAAACCTATTCATAATTCTATTAAGTCTTTGTTCTTTTTCTCTAGGTTCAGGAATTTAACACGGCCTTGGCTGAGCAACAGTCTGTGTTGATTAGTAACATCTTCCAGAACTGAGAGTTTTCTTCTTTTACTTCCCTATCTCTAAGCTCCCAGCCCTATCTACAAGCAGATTCACATGGTCTGTTTGTAAAGACACATTCATCTTATTCCTTTCAATCCCTCCTCTTTCTATTTTCTCAATAATTGTCGTTATAAACCTTAATTACCATTGATTTAATCCTTTCTTCCTGGGTCTTCTTTGGTTTAACATGTGTTTGATTCCATCTGCCTCGATATTTGGAACAATCATAAGGAGGGCAGTTGGGGGTCCAACAATCTAAACCCAAAGATAAAGTCCAGTTACAAACACTTTTTCCTATATATATACCCCCTGTCCTATTTAGGCAATAAGTGCCTTTTTCAGAAGAATGAAGTCGCCATGGACTTCCTTCTTTGTCCCAAAATCGTGTTCCATTATGGGCCTCACTCAGGGTGCTGACCCACCATTTAGGTTCGACCAGGCTAAGCACCCATGGCCCCTCTTCAGATCCTCCTGGCCCTCCACAGACCCAACAACTGCTAAGGTTAAAACTTTTTGCTACTTCTTCTCCTAAGGTTACAAATGGTTTCTCCCACTCCAGGCCCAAACCTCACTGACAATATAAAAGTAGGATTATTACGGAAAACATTCTACTAGTATAATCTAATTACTTAGTCAAATTTTTACGTTGTCTTCCACACTACCTGTGGTGAATGAAGGCACAGAATCTACTTAACATAAAACAAAGACAGCAAGGAATGGTCCCCAGTGACTGGAGATTCTAAAGGAGGGATGCCCATACAGACTATTTCAGCAGACAGCCTGTGGGTAGGCACACAATGCTTCCCCCAATGTTGACGCACTGGCTACTGCGGAGTGTCGTTCGCGGCCTGCCATCCTTCTCTTCCAGCTGAGATGTCCAAATCTCCAGGGCCTTAGAGGTCTTGACCCAAGTGTGATGGGTCCACCTGTGTTCAGCTGTCTTGATGGCTGTTTCTGTGGTCAGTAACACTTTGAAAGTTCCACACCACTTTGCCACCAGTGGTGCTTCTTTCCACTCCTTAACCAGGACCCAGTCTCCTGGTTGGATGTTATGAACAGCAAGTCCAAAGGCGGGGTCTGTGCCAGCTAAGCTTCCTGTCGAAGAGATTTCACAAGAGACAGGATTCTGGCCACATATTGTTTTAAATACACATCACTTATCTCCACCTCCCCACTAGCTGGAGAATTAATAGAGTAAGGAATGCCAAACATTAATTCAAAGGGAGATAATTGAATATTTTCTCTGGTTCTGGCTCTTATTCTTGCCAAAGCCAATGGCAAAAGCCATACTCACGGCATCTTAGTTTCTATCACCAGCTTCAAAAGGTGTTTCTTTATTTCTCCATTCATTCTTTCTACCTGGCCTGAGCTCTGGGGGTGCCAGGGGTATGGAGGTTCCACTGTATTCCTAAAGCAGCCATAACTCCTCGAAGAATTTTTCCTGTAAAATGAGTTCCCCTATCTGAGTCTATTGCTTCCACAATCCCTTATCTTGGAATTATTTGTTCTAAAAATACCTTAATAACTGATCCAGCAGTTGCTGAAGCAGTCTGGAATGCTTCTGGCCACCCTGTTAATTGACATACTATTACCAGAATATATTTGAGCCTTCCCACTCGGGGCATTTCAGTAAAATCCACCTGGCATCTTTGAAAGGGACGTGCAGCCTAAGGCCTCCCTCCCCTGGCAATTTTCTTTGTAACTCGGCTATTGGCTTTAGCACAAATCAAACAACCTTCAACAGCTTGTTTTGCCAGGCCAAAAAGACCCACAGCAGCGTACATTTTGAGGAAGTCTTCTGCCAATCCTCAACAACCCCAATGACTCCCTTCATAGAGTTGTTTTAATATTTGTAGGGCTAAAGCTTTTGGTATCCATTGTTTGCCAGTCCTTGTAAACCAATTATCCCCGTTTTCCTCTGCCTCACTATGTTTAATTATCTCCAATTCCTGCGGTAGAAAAGACGGTTTCTCTGGCAGTGATCAAGCCACTGGGACTAAAGGGAGGATTTTAGAGAGTTCTGGCAAAAGTGCAGCTTTCCGAGCCTCTTCATCAGCCAGTCGGTAACCTATTGCCTCCTCTGAGTATCCTGCCTGGTGTCCCCTAACGTGGATTATTGCCACCAGTTTTGGTAAATTCACTACCTCCAATAGATGAGTAATTAAGTTTTCATGAACTAATGTTTTTCCCCTACATGTTAATAAACCTCTTGCCTCCCACAGTCTCCCAAACGCATGTACTACCCCATATGCGTATTTAGAATCAGTAAAAATGTTCACTATCTTTTCCTGTCACAGGCTCTCACAAGTGCATACAGCTCTGGTGTCTGAGCTGACCATGTGGGTGGCAATCTCCCCTTTTCCTCTAATTCCCTTCCCTTCCTAATGGCGTATCCTGTAACTCATTTCCCTTCCACTATTTTTGAAGACCCATCAATAAATACATTTTCTCCCTCAGGCCAGGGAGTGTCTTGTAAATCTTCCCTAGCCCAGGTCTGGAGATCTATCACTTGAATGCAGTCATGGGTTTCTCCCGGCCCCCCTCTCCAGGGCTGTTCAGACAGGAGGCTGAGTTAAACCCTTCCCCACTTCTCAGTTCTAAACTCTCCTGTTCCATTAAACAAGATTCTTACTGTAATAATCGAGCGCTGGTCATCCACTTAGACGCTCTTTTGGTTAACCAAGTTTTAACTTGATGTGAAACTTTAACAATCAGTTATCCTCTCATTGTCAGCTTTCGGGCCTCAGTTACCATCAAGGCCATGGCTGCACAATTCTGCAGACTATGGGACCAGCCTCTGGCCACTGTGTCGAACAACTTAGAAAAATTAGCAACAGGCCACCGTGTTCCCCTATGCTCTTGTACCAAAATTCCTTTAGCATGGTCCTGTTTAACATCCCCATATAGCTCAAATTCCTTTTCTGAGTCTGGAAGAGCTGAGACTGGGGCATTAATCAATTTGTCTTTTAATTTTCTAAAACTTTGCTCTCCCTCTGGTGTCCATACTACAACATTACGACTGTTCTGGATTAAAAAATCATACAATGGTCTGGCTAAAACAGAAAAATCCTCAATCCATACTCTGCAATATCCCACCAATCCTAAAAACTGACGAAACTCCTTTCTTGTCTGGGATAATGGTACTTGTAAAATTCCTTGAATCCTTTCTGGATCGATACACCATGAGCTTCCAGTCAAAATGTGTCCCAAATATTTAACCTTTTTCTCTACCAACTGTGCTTTCTTTTCAGATACTCTAAGCCCGTTTTTAGCAAGAAAATTAAGCAGCTTTACAGTAGCCTCTTCGATGACCTCTTCCTGTTCCCCTGACAAAAGCAAATCATCCACATACTGCAACAATTTAACTCCCGAGGGTGGAGTGAACTCTCTCAACATTTTCTGCAAGGCTTGCCCAAACAAAACCAGTGACTCTGTATATCCCTGTGGGAGGACTGCTCATGTCAATCATTGTTTTACCATTTTCCCTTCTTCCTCCTCAATCCCACTTAAAGGCAAAATACCGTTTACTGTCCTCTGTAATCGGACACCCTGTCAGAGACTGAAAATAGTTCATGCCTCAAGCATTGATATAAAGTTTTGCTCATTATAAAGAAGCTACAACCAAAGAAGCCTCTCTGAAGACTGGGACTTTGAAATGAGAGTCAGACTGCTGATTAGGTAAAGGGAAACCTATTGTCCAGTCGCCTCAGGCTGAGGGAAAGGCCACAAAAGGCCAAAGCCACCAGATGCGCTGAGATTCATCCCCAGCTGAGTTTGGGGTGGGGGGGGGAGAGCACAGCTCACAGAAGCCAGGTTTACACAGACTCCCCCCACAACCGAGGGGAGAGGAGGAGGTTTCAGGTGCATGGCATAACCTCTGGTCAGGGGCAATTAACACTCATCCTCTGATTACACAAACTGGCCCAGCTGTGGAACCCCCAACCCCATAGGCCACATCCATGGGACATTCACGTGGAAGGCAGCTGAGGAGGAGTCATAATCCGTCAAAGACCCCCCAAAGTGCTCTCCAGAGGCTTTGCACCACGGGATGCAACAGATCCAGAGTGTGCTGTAAGAGACTGCCCTCTCCCCCAGGGGGACATGCCTGGACATTGCCACCTGGCTTGAGGGTGTATTAACCCATCGGATTCTATGCTTCTCAGGGGGACCTTCACCACCAAGAAGACCAGCTGGAGAGGATCAACAGAACATTGTTGGGATCCATGGAGTGGTGATATTTTCCTTATTCTGTCTCTTTCTGTCACTCTCTTTCTGTCCCCCCACCTATTTTCTATTTCTTTCTTCCTCTCTCTCTCTCTCTCATATTTACTATCAAATAAATCCCATATTATTGTCACTGGCATATGGTCTTGTTTGCACCTTAATTCGGGCAGAGGTATTTCAAGAACCTCAATAATCGGATCATAACCCACCCCTAGAAAGCATCCTTCAGTACTGAATAATACTGGTGTGAAGAAGGGATCTGATTCAGGATGGTATAGGGGTCTGGAACTGTGGGGTGCCTTGGTCTGACAATTTCATTTATTATTCTTAAATCCTGCACCATTCTGTAGTTTCCATCTGGTTTCTTAACCAGCAGGACAGGAGTGTTATAGGGTGACATACATGGCTCCAAAAGACCTGCCTTTAGCAGGGACTCAATGACAGGCTATAACCCCTTCCTCCCCTCCCTTGAAATAGGGTATTGCTTTTTAGACACCACTTGTCCTGGTTGCTTCAAAGTAATTTGGAAAGGCTCTATATCTAATTTTCCATATTTCCCTAAGGCTACTCACACTTCTGGGTTCACCTCAGCATAGGCCTTCTCAGACATTTTACATAAGGTTACAACCATGTTAGCTTCTGTATCACCTTTTGTAATACTGATTTGCATTCCCACTCTAGCCATCAAATCCCTTCCCAGTAAATTACAATCACAGTTAGGAACAAACAGGAATTTATGCAGTTCAAACTTATCCCCACATCTACTAACAGTGTGTCTTGGTTTGAAAGACAGGTGTCTTCTAAGGAAGGCAGGAGCCTCCCTTGGAATGGAAAATGCAACCCCCTTCCCTCTGAATTATTATAAATTTGAAATTGAGGGGCTTTCAGGCAAAGATATGAGGAATAGCAATAACAGTTCTTTTACTAATACATATATATAACAAAGCAATAATTCAGAAACACTGGTTTAACCTCACAGAGCCAGGGTACAACCTGACACCCTGCCGGGCAGGGTGGTGGTAGCAGTCCGATTAGGTGATAGCTGCAGTTCTTTTTGAAGTGGTTCTGTTGAAGCAGTGATCTTGTAGAAAAAAAAGCCTGGTCGTCCTCAGAAAGTCCAGTGGTGGTTGTGTAGCTCTTGTCCTCTGGGAATCCAGTGGAAAAAGGCTGCCTGTGCTGTTCCAAACCCCAGATTATATCCAGGTGGGAATGCTTGGCTCCTTCCCCCTGGGCGGAGCATCTCACAATGGGATGGTGAGTCACGAGGTAAGGCACTGATGGGCCCATTAACAGGAGATAGTCCAGGAGCGAGTTATCTATGAGTCATGAGGCAAGGCATTGCTGGGCCCATTAACAGGAGATAGTCCGGAGGGAGGAGGCAGGGAACATTGCTACACCTGGTTTCAACAGCTCATGAGCATGGTAATAGAATACACTGTAACCCAGGACACAGTGGTTGAATGAAACGCACACACTCGTTTTTGCTGCTTACCCCCTGGATAATCAAAGAACTCTTTGCCAATTTTGCCCCCTTAGGGATAAAATTCAAAGTGGATTGAGAGGCTCCTGTGTCTACTAAGAAACACACTTCCTCTCGATCCAGACCCATCTTAAATGTTATCAGGGGCTCCAGTGTGGTGGGTTCCTAGTATAATGGGAGCCCCTGACACCCCAAACAATCTATTTCTATTATCTTCTGGACTTCCTCCTCCTGAGGGTCCACCTGTTTTTGTGGACATTATCGCTTCCAACGTCCTTCTGCCTTGCAGATAGCACACTGATTCCTCCCTAACCGCTGTCTGAGTTGGCTCTCCCCTGCTGAGGAGGGCACAACTTTGCCATGTCCTTGTGGTCAGCCCCGGCCTCTCTGTTCTGGGGGACCCCTTGAACCCTGGGATTTATCCCTCAGGAGCTGTAAAAACTCTGCCATTGCCTTTGCCTTCGCCTTTTCCTCATCCCTTCTTACATACACTTGCTGTGCCTTTCTAACCAACTGGTCCAAGACTTAGTAACAAATTGTACTTTTAACAATGTGTCAAAGGCTGGTCCTTCAGGATCTAGTCCTCCTTGCTTCTGCAAGGCATTTCTAATCCTCTCTAGCCAGTGACAGGGACTTCCGTTCTTTTCTTGTTCTAAGGACATGGCTTTAGCTACATTGTTAGTTCTGGGAACTGCCAGTTTGATTGCTTTAATTAAACAGGCATGGTAATCTTGGAGGTGAGCCAGACTGGCCTGATTATTTGGGTCCCACTGAGGACCTACCTGGGGAATTGCATCATCCACAATATGTGCATTGTGTCCAGCCCCCACCACTGCCTGTGGGTGCTCATCCTTCCACAGTTGCCGAGCTTTCTGCAAAATAATTTGCTTCTCTGATGACCCAAACAAAATCCCCAAAAGAAAATCCCAATCCTTCCATGTATAATCTGCATTTCCCAAATATTTCTCTATCTTTTCCCCCACCCCTATGGGATCATCCAAATATGGGGGTAATTTCTTTTTCAACCCTCTTATATCCTGAGTAGTAAATGGTACAATTACGAACCAAAATCCCCCACCCTGGCCCCTCAAGAGAACCTGGCATAGAGGCATCTGGTGGATCCCCGTCCCTTGGGTCTTAGAGGCTTCTGATGTCTTGTACTGGGTTCCCCTTCTAGTCGTAGAGCGGGATATGATATCCTGTCCTCCTTCCCCTTCACTGTCACCATCCTCAAGAGGGGCCACAGGAGCAGTGTTAGTTGGCCCTGAATCAGCTGGCAGAATTGGAGGCTAAGATGGTGGAAGGTGATGGAAAACATCCCAAGCCTCACTATTTTTTTCTTTCTCCCCTTTTTCAGCTTCCCTTTTCTTTCTTACCACACAGATTTTTCCTGTTGCTTGCCTTAAACATATTTTTCCACATTCCTTTTCAATCAATCCTTTCCAATTCTCCTCCAAATACACCCACATACTCCAACACAAACACGGTCTATCTGTTCCATAAGGTGGCCATTTAAGCCCCCTTGGCAAATTATACTCTGGCCACACAAAATAACAATATTTTACCATTATCTCCTTAGTCACCTCTGGAGGAATGCACAAACTATCCCAAAACCTCAGCATTCTCCCCAAGGGATTCTCCGGGGGTATTTCGGGATCGTCATCCCTTTTGCCGAGACCCTTTCTCAGCTTTACCTTTGCTACCCTCCATGGGTGCCCTCCCAGGGGGGGGGGGGGAAGATACCATTGTACTCACCAGTGAGATTTTCAATGGTCCTTCCCTGTGGACTCTTCACGGACCCCCCTGGTCCGCCACTCGTCTGTCTCCTGGACAGTCTCGGGAACCCAATCAGTCGCCCGGTGCTGGCTGCCACCAAGGGGAGCTGATCACCGAAACCGGGTGAGGCACACCTTCAACTCCGCTCACTGCCCACCGCCCCTGGATGGTGGAAATACCCCGGACAAGAGCCCCCAAACTGTCAGTAAAATTAATCCACAAACACCAGAGGTTTATGTCCAAAAACGAGACAGAGGAGTCCAGTAACTTTATTCAAATAAAGGGAGGGGCTATGGGCATTTCCCATAGGGTCTCTCCCTTTATTCACATAAAGTTACTGAACTCTTCTGTCTCCTTTTTGGACATAAACCTCTGGTGTTTGTGAATTAATTTTCCTGACACTGTGGAAAGATTATATTAGGTATGAATAAAAACAGTTTGACAGGCTCATAAAATAGAAAAGCAGGTAGAGAACAGGAGCGGAGTGCCTCGTTTCTAAGTGTGGGATTGACTGGGTATCACCCTCTTCAGCAATAAACTGGGCAGGGCCACTGCATGCAGCTGTGGACTGGAAACACAATTCTATTCCCCAGCCCTGCGGAAATTACTCTTGGAGAGGTGGGGGAATAAATAAAATAAAAACATCCCTGTCTGTCGATACATTAAATGGGAGAAGTTTTCTAGCCTGTGCCATTTCAACAGAACGTGGTTAGAGAGTGTGTGCACTGCAGGTTCATCAGCAGAGCTGGTTAGGGTGGCTGCTGGCAAGGGAGAGCTGGGCAGGGATAGCAGATACTTGAAATAGCTGTGACCCTGCTGCTGGTCCAAAACAGGTTGTGGTAATTATGGTTGAGTCCCACACTGAGTCCAGCTAATTGTGCTTAAGCACTACTTCAGGCTATAGCTCTGGGGTGTGTTTCAAGCGCAGGATCTTTTTTCCATTTAATTAGGATGAGAGGGCTTGGAAGAAACAGGCAAAATCCTCTTTACCCCATATGTTGCTCCTCTAAGAAGGGTTTATGGAGAAAGGTCTGCATTCCTCCAGCCACTGCACAGAGATCAGAGCAAACTCAAGCTATGGACAGCAGTGGTCCCTGCCAGGAAGGCAACTGAGCTCTGGAGTCTTAATTTGATTTTTAGAGTCCCTTGAGAAGAAGAAAAACAAACCTAAAACAAATAAATACTGAGGAAGTGGGGTTTATTCAACAGCCTTGTCTCTCAACCTGCTTTATGAAAAAAACAGAGCAGTCAATTTTTAATTTTGTGTGAACTGGCTCCTTCTTGGGGAAGAGCTGGAGGCTGTGCCCCCATACCCAGCTGGGATGAAACTGCAGGCCCAGGGCATTCATTTGGGGCTGCTTGGAGGGAGCATTCCAAGCCCTGCATCTGGCCCTGCTGTGTGGCTGTGCCAGCCCATGCCAACCACACTGAACTTTCTGCTCCTTCACAGAGTATTCCTGACCCAGGGCACAGTCAAGGATGTGTCTGTAATGTTCAGGCTACTCAGGGTGAACCAATGTTTTATGTTAGCCGGGATCCAGCCCACTCCTAAAAGTTTGGTGTTAGAGAATCACATCAGCAGCAGTGAGGGCTGGAATCCTATTCCATGCCTGACACTCGTGCTGCCCATTGACCTACTGGGGAAACTGTGCTTATTGGCACTGTAAGGGACGGATCTGGGAAGTTGATTTAGCATGGGGATTTAGCACCCGGGGAGTCAGGATGAAGCCCCTGGTCTGTTGCCAAGGTAGTCTTGACACAGTGCTACAAAAGATGATCATCACCTGCCTTGCAGGTACCTTCATTAGAAAGCCCTTATTTGCAACAGCATGAAGTCTCCCCAGAAGTGACATAAAAAATGAGCAACAAAAGACTGAGCTGCAATTAGCCAAGCCTTTTTTTAAAATATCATTTGTACCCTATTACTTAAACAAAGTGTTGTAGTACAGTTTTCTTTTGTTTCACTGGCACAGAAAAAAAACAAAGGCACTTGGCTGGTTCTGACAAGAGAGTTGCTAGAAATCTGCTGTGAAAGTCTGTGGGCTGCAAAAATTCAGTAGCCAAAAGAGTATTGCAGTCAACAGCCTGCATTTTGCAAAGCCTAAATTTTACATGATTGATATAAAAGAAGGTATTTAAAAACTAGATATAGAGAATGAAATTCTCTATTCAGTGCCCCAGGACAGGTGTTATCTTTTAAACACCCCTATAAATTAAGGGGAAGTCAGGAGGAGCAAGCTGATGACAGGCTCCAAAGAAGAGCTGCTCTACCCCAGGGACTGACCAAGCCTCTCTCTGCTGCTTGCCTAGAACAACCCTAATGCTGCAGTTCTGGTCTGGTCCAGAGAACGTGTCAGGACATCCTCTATCAAAGGTGTGTTGACATTGGGGCGCACTAAATTTTCATGTGCTCACATAGAGTGGAGCAACTCACAGCCTCTTTTGAGAGAAGGAAGCACGTGGAGCCACAAAAAGATTTCATCCATGATGCAAATTCTACTTACAATCTGCAGTTTATCCAGAAACAACCACATCTCCACTGTGACCCTTTCCAATTCCTATCCATTGCCCCAAGCAGAGGACACCTTCCAAAGGGTGTAGGACACACCAACAGAGTTGCAAAGCAAAGACAGAAAATTCTGATTGGTAGTGCATTTCTGCATAGTACTGGCATGACCAATCTCAAGAAACACGGAATAGCAGGTGGATATAGAGTGTCAGAGCAAAGGTCCACCTAAGTCCAGCATACTGCTTCCCATGGCGACCAAAAATGGAAAGCTGGGGAAGGGTGTAAAGAGGTTTCCGCCTGAAAATGTAGAGAGGAGTGTTGTGGTGTGCCATGGCTGGTGCCATGTACAGCAAGACCGAATGGACCAAAGTGTCCAGTGGTTTGACGCCCACACAGCCCAAGAACCCTACGGATAGGGTGAGTTCCCAGAAGGCTGTGTGGGACATGCAGATTACATCTCCATAATAGGCCACCGCCATCTCCTCCTCTTCTCCCCTCTATTTGTTTTCCTTTCCAGAAAGTTCTGTGTTCCTCGGTTCCCCATTGGCCCATGTTAATTCTCCCCGCCTACCCCTGTTATTATTGGTTAAGCACCCTTCTCCCCGCCTTTGTAACGCCCCCTTGCTACTATATTATTGGTTGTTATGTGGTTTCCCTACCATTCTGTAGGGGTATAAAACCCCCGTCAGAGTCATGTCTGTGCTTCTTTGTGCCCCTCCCTGGATTTTTGTTGGACCCTCACCTTCAATAAACCTTCTCCTTTTCCACGAAGAAGCCCCTCCGCCTGGTTCCTGCCTCCTTCACACACCCTTGCCATCGGTGGGCAAGGCAAACCCGAGCTGGAGCTTTGCCTGCCCTCCTGCGCCGTGACAACCTCCGTCTCCCCCTCCGGTGTGGGTGGGTGCCCGGCGCTTGCGGTCACTGCTAGCCGGCAGTCACCACCGCGGCAGAGGAGTTGGTCTCTTTTCCCAAGCACCAAGAAGAAATTGCCTCAAGTTGTACCATGGGACATTGATATTGAATTTAGGAAAAATTTCTTCACTGGAAGGGTTGCCAAGACCTGGCTCAGACTGCCCAGGGGAGTGGTGGAGTCCCTATCCCTAGAGGGATTTAACAGAGATGTAGATGTGGCAGCTGGGAACATGGGTTAGTCAGTGTTGGGGGGCACAGTTCAACTCAGTGATCTCCAGAAGTGTTGTCCAGCCTCAACAATTCTGTGTTTCTGTGACTGAGTGTACGTTAGCTGGTACTAACCTTGAAGAAGATTTAACATCCACAATGCCTGGTTCAGATAGGCCCATCCTAGAACATGGCAGTGCAAGGTGGGGCTTTGATGGGATTCAGGAATGTAGGTTCTCCATATAACAGAAATACCACAGCAGAGTGTGTCTAGCCAAGACAACTGCTACTGGCCTGTATTGACATTTTAATGCAGAATCACTTCTGTGGCACAAAATCATTAGAGCGAAACCCAGCACTTTTAGGAGAGTGACATGTCTGAGAATAAACTCTTTAACCAGTAAACTTTAAACTTTTAGACCAGTCCTGCCAAAGGACTGAATCATTCATTTTGAGCATGACTTTGATAAAATAATACAATGTTTAAACATAGTGATTAAGCAACATAATGCAAATCAGAATGATTATTTTGTGGATTCCTCAAAACTCCCACATTCTCTAGCTTTCCGTTCATATTAAAGAATCAAGATTCGGTATGTTTCTAGTTAAATTGCTAATGGCCTCGTGGTTAAGCTAAACAATGTAAATGCAGATTGAAGGTGGCTTCAGCTTTCAAATCTGAACTCCAGACAGAAAAGTAATCTCAGTACTGTGGCAGTAAGTGGCATTTTGGACTTCTCCCTGTAAAACCACATTTAAAAAGTAGCAATTAGAAATCTATGGGATGGCTGATTGTCACAGTTACAAAAGACCAGCCTGTGTACTCCTAGCCTCAGATCCTGGTGGAGGGAATGGGCTGGAATTCAGTGAGCTCTCATGCCCCACTCACCCATCTTGCCACCTCAAGCTAAACTCTGTAGATCACTTCTGCCTTTGCAGCAAAACCACATGAAACCCATTCCGGGAAGATGCCTGTGATTTCACATGACTGCTCCTGGGACAGAAGAAATACAAGGAGCCTATGAGCCCAGGCAGTGCCCACCCTTCCCACCATGCTTCAGGAAGTCAAGGAAGCCAGTTTGCTTGCCCGTCTCTCCTGAAGTGTGGGCTCAGTCCCATGCCCACCTATCAACTTGGGTCCACTCAATGTAACATAATGAAGAGATACAGCTCTTCATGACTTTAGGGTATGAAGAGTTAGTTAATCTCATCAGTTTCTATTTTCTAGTGACAAGCCCAGTGACAGGAGCCTTCCTCAGCATATGTGGCACAAGATGGCTCAAGCCTTCCACTGCAGAGGTTGCAAACATGCTTTTCCCATTTTCTGCAGCAGAGCAGCTGGCTACACAGGGAGATGAATCTTCAGCACAGGAAAGGGGGGTCTTCTGCTCAGCTTTTGCCATCTCATGGCCTGAAGTTAACTGAGCCTGGGAGGAAAAAAGATCCTAATAAGGTTCCTGTAAGGTAGTCATGAGGATTTCCTTTAACGTAGCCATAAACAGTGAGCAAAAATCTTAACTGTATTTTATGAGCAGAAAAGTAAACCTTGCACATTTTTTGGAAGGAGGAGACATACAATCATAGTTTCTGGAAAGGATTTATTGCCCTACTCTGAGGAAGCAGAGACAGAGCTCTGAAGCCCTGAGGATATGGAGTAAACACATGCTGTTTTTCTTACTGGTTTGCTGTAAAGGACTTTCCAATCATTATCCTGACTGTAAGACCCCATCTGAGGCTTGGTAACCAAACATATTTAAAAAAACCCCCAATCCACAGCTTTTATGTACATCAGTCTTCCACTGATCTGTCTAAAATTGTGAGCCCTGGCACATGGCTTTGATAGCTCTGTGTGAGAGCTCTAATGAGTTTAGCTGAAAGAAGGAGCATTCTGCGGCTTTCACACTCCTATGCATTCAAAATATGTGCTTGAGCGATGCAAGAGCCTGAGACTTTAATATATTATGCATTCTTATCTGCCTATATTTCAAGACCTTGAAGGTCCACTCACATCTCACTTTCAAGTGCTCAGCTTCAGTCACATGGATATAGCCTGCTTGTGATTCTGTGGTCAGGCAGACACTGGTCAGATTAGTCCAGTCTATCAGCAGCACAAATGAAATCTTTAATGCTTCTGTGGCTGACACAGAGCAAAATACCATTTTGCCCTTTTCTGATTATAAAATTGCCCTTTAAAAATCCCAAGCCACTTTCATAGCACACTTGTTTCTGTGTCAGAATCTTACAAAGTTAGCATACCTAAAATACATACTTGTTCAAAATTCAGTGCCTGTGTGCAGGTAAGACAACGGAAGTCAGGGTTTTAGACTCAGAAACCATCAGAGATTCACTTTTTCCCCAGTAAATTCCCTTTCTTAGCCCTACAGTATGTAAAAACACAAACACAGCTAATACCTAATCAAACAATTTCTCTTGCTTTTTGTGAAGATAGAAAATGCTATTATTATTATTTCTATTTTGAAATAATTTTGAGCTCTTTGAGGTCTGCAGCTGCACAGAACTTTATAAAACATACGATTCTCATTAACTTGAACTTTCATATTTAAAATACAAATTTAACTACACAACTCAAGAAATGTTGCAAGTCAAAGGCCATAATAAAAATAGGCCTGTATCTCACAGTCAACCTCATTAAAAAAAAGTGTCTCACTCTAAAATTATAATAAACACTAAATATATGCACAGTGTAGGTAATTCAGTGTTAGCCAAATGACATTTTAAATGGCTCCATATGCTTTTGACTAAACTATTTTGTAATGTACACAATAAAGTCCTCAACATTTTGCTAGTGTGTAATTAATGGTTCATTCAGTTTTATAGTCTTGCAGACTACTACACAACTCAAGAACAAACTCTGGTTTCATTAACACAAACCCATGCATTTTTTAATAAGTCTGCTGTGATTATGTTCCTCCAACCTGGCTGCAGACCGTGTCAACTGCAAACTCTTCCAGAGTAGCTTTTTTTTAATCTACTTTGATGGCACTTAGCTGAAGGAAGCTCTGGTCCAAAATCAGATCTTCTCCAACAATAAATAATTAGACCTCAATAAGCACTGATAGCCTTTCCTTACCTGTGAGCTGTTACAGTGGTGGTCTGGTGGTGGTAAGCCGTAACCTTCCAAAAGCGTCTCCAGCTAGGAGCCACTCGGCAGGCTACTACACGCACTTACACACACAAACCGGATAGCTTCTTCAGTAAGTCGACGGCAAAGAGTCCATGGAAGAAGTTTATTCCAGCCACACACGTAGAGTAGATCCAAGGAGGGAGACGAGGAGAGGACGAAGAGAGGGTGAAAGTGGAAGGGTCTAGGTTTTTATATGAGGTCAGTAGGGGCAGCGAGAGAGAGCATCAGGGACCAATAATCTGAGGGCACAGGGTCGGTACACAGGTGGGACTAGGGTACAGCAGCTAATGGGGAAATTCTGAGGGAGTGGCAAGGGAGCAAGGACCAATGGGGGGAACAGGGAAATAGGAGAACCCTCTACATAAGGTAGAAAGGGGCGGGGAGGCCAACGGGCCAACCGGGGAAACAGAACTGGGGTACATTAACATAACGGAACAAAGCATCCTGGAAGAGGCCTTTTCTGTCACCATAATCTCGGAGTGCCTAGGGCTATTCCCTCCAGGGGACCCTCATGATTCCTCAGTCAACAGGCCCACTGGCCTCCACAGTAGGTGAAAGTCTTCATTAGTTTGAAATCTGTAAACATATAACATTTTTCATTTTGTTTTGCTTCCAGCTCAGGACTTAATGAAATTGGGAAGTGCATGGGTTTCAATTTTGAAAAAAAAAAAAAAAGGCAAGTTCTTTCCAGGCTGAATTAGACGGATCTCTTCAATCAGCTGCAAAAGAGAGCAGGGGAGCAGGGAAACTATAAAATATAAAAGCTGTTCTGCATGGGAATGAGTGCTGAGATGCATTGGAAATTTCATGCTGCTGCTGCTTTTGATGAAGAGAAACCTGGTGTGACATCTGGCTCAGCCTATCTTAGCAATTAATGCAATGTAATAAGTGTGAATCTGCTGATAAAAGCACTTGGTCCTGAGGCATTTCACGTCCTCATTACAACCTAAATTCAAGGTGTTTATTTCAGAGTATCTATAATCCAGCCTTCAGGGCTAAACAATTCGACTGCACATACAGTCTGGCACTTTCATGAGCCAAGTGACCCCATCAAACCCTGTCTCACTCACACATCACACCTTCTAGAAAGTATTGCAGTGTCTTTTCCTCTGTCTCTGTCACTGTGTTGCTACTCACATCAGTTTGTACGCACATCATCTCCCTTTTAAGGCTTAATGCCAGAAAAATCTCTATTTTTGTTTTTCCTGGTGTGCGTCCTGAGGGGCGCCACAAATCTAGCTTATCCATTCACTGTGTTCATGTGTGGACAGAGTGATCTTCAAGGGGCTGTGGGCCAGGGGTGGGAGACTAATCCTGAAGGTGGGAAGATACCTGATATCTGTTGTCCTGAGCTGTCTTTTCCAAAAGGATGAGGATGGCAGGATTTCCTCCTGAGCGGCCTCCATGCCTTGTCTGAGAGTGACCAGGGCCTCGGGGACATGTGCAGCCTCATCCCCTCCGTGTGCTTGGCAAACATACAGCTTCTCAATGTGAGTGGCCACAGTCAAGGCCATCAGCTATGAGTAGACTCTGGTGTTCCATGTCAATTTTTGGGAGCTTATTTCTGGGATCAGAAGATCTGGTGCCCTGGGACTATTGCCTGGGGCAACTCACCATGCCAGTCCTGCCAGCCAACCATTATCCAGTTTGGGGTGGGCAAGACTGACAGAGTAAGGTGGTGCCCAGAGTTTGTCAGATAGTCCTCCCAGGCTCTCTTCCTTTGTTGGAGCTGCTGGCTGTGCTCACCTTCCCACCTCGAGCTTAGTTCAGGGAGTCTCTGACTGCGCTGACTGCTGAGGCTGCCCAGCCATATATGGGCTTTCATGGACCCTCAAATTAGTTATGAAAATCTCTGCAGAAGGACTCCTGTCACTGAGGGCATCTGGTCCCAGCCCTGGATTCCATATCTCTGTCAGTATGTTTCTTTTCAAGCCCTCACCATGTTCATGGTGGAAGTCAAATGGATGTTTCTAGCCAGAAGTGGAGCCAGTCTTCCAGTGGCATCTGGCATATGGAGCTCATGGCTCTCACTGATGAAGGCCACAAACACACTAGTCACCAGGAGAGGACTGCATCATCTAGTGACCGATGCTCTTGTCATTGTAGTAAATGTACTGTCAATATAGAAGAATCCAAATGCCTCTTTCTGTCATCTTTCTCTTCTCCCTTTCCTCAGAGGAGGACTTCCTATACCCTCCTCTAAGATTTGCCTACTCTCCTCTCTCACTCCTGAGTAATACTCAATCTACAAGCTTGGAGCAAGCAGAGTTACTCGGGTAACCCCTCCCCTGGCCCTCGGTGGTTTACATCTCCATCAGGCACCTGTGCACCTTTGAAATTGACCTTGCAGGTTCATGTCCTCCAAAAGGGATCTACCTTACACACACCAAAATCCCTCTGAGAAACAAATATGTCAATAGGGGACATGGAGGCTCTCGGGGGGTACCTTTTAAACTCCCCCCAGCAGATCCTAACGAAACCATTAGAGTCAACAGTGTCTCTTTTTCAGGTGTGAGACACAATCAGTCTTTCCTGTCCTTCTTTCCTCTTTTTCCATCCCTCTCTGCCACTCAGTAAGAAATGCTAGCACTATCCTCAAAATGCTGAGTGATTTTTCAGTAGTTCCCATCTTGAATCTACAAGCTAAAAGTAATTGAACCTAAGTTGACTCAACAGGAACATAGACTTGCTTTTGCCTGACAAATAATTAGAGATTTTTTTTTTAACCTTTGGCCTGCCCTGAGTTTGCTCATGATAACTACTTTCTCCATCTAACAAGGTGTCCCAGTTTGAGACAAAATTCAGAGGAACGTCCGAATTTGAATGTCCTCTCTTAGAAGGCAGGTTACAGCCACCCCTCCCCCACCAGGTTCGGGAAAGAAATATTCTTCAGAGGAAAGTGAAAGGGAAAAAACCTATTTATTAAAAAAAAACACAGGAAAAGAATAATAATGCTAAATAATAAAACCTCTCGCTGTGGAGAGAAACCTGGAAAGATTTTAGAGTCCTTCTGTGAGTGTGGTCTCTCTCCTCCTCTTCGGAGCTGGGTCAGCATGGGCCCACCTCTGGGTCTCAGTGGAAAGTTCTCCCGGATGATGTTTTGGTGTTGTTGCACAGTTCCAGCAGAAAAGACGAAGAAGCCAAAGTCCCAGGGAAACAAAGGAGTTTAACACTCCATCTCTCTCTTCTGAGAAAAGGAGCCAAGAGCTGGGAAAAGCCGGAAGGTGCTTTCCTCTGCTCTACAGCAGCAGCAGCTATCTCCATGTCCTTGAACACAAAAACTGCTTTGAAATGTTCGCCTGGCTTTTTTTTTCTTTCTCTCGCACCCAGTTTTAAAGGCACAGAAAGGCACAGGAGTCATATCTGGGCATAGAGTGGCAATAGGGGATACAACATCATGAAGTCACCCCAAGAAACAAAGGTACAGGACCAACCTCTTAATTCACCAGGCACACTACAAAAAAGCAAAAGCTGCATTAGGTTTTGTCACTATCCCAGTCATTTGAGTCCAGGCCATGCAGTTTGTCAATCCTTCTATGCTTTTAGACTGTGCATTATAGTCATCTCAAATGAGTAATCTCAACCCAAAATTTATTCATTTTTTCACAGGAATTGCATGCTACATGATAGAGAATTACAGTGAGGCAAGACACAGTGGAGCAACAAAAAAACTGAAGAGGCTGCTAGCTCTACAACAAGGACTCTGGTTGAAAACTGGGAGCAAGAGTGCCAAATCAGAGCATGTAGTTAGCAAAAATTTAGAGGCTTTGTAAGTCAGAGAAGCCCAGTTCAAGGGTAAAAAACAGCAAGAATTCCTACAGGCACCAGTTTAAACCTTTTGCTCAAAGTAGTTGGACAGTGAGGACATTTTTAAAGCTTTCAATGGCTGCCTCAGCTTCTTCACTCAGCAATAGACATTTATTGATGCAAAGCTGCAGTGGTTACCTCTTTCCCATTCTGGCTGTAAGACACCACCTTCACCTCTATGCCTACAAGTGATTAATTAGACAGCTGGTGTGTGCCTGCTGCTCATCACATGGGAGGGAAGCTGGTATACACAAGGTTTGGGGTGTGAGTTGGCAGGCCAGCTGTCCTATGCTTGCTCCGTGGGCGAGGAGACAGAGCTTCTGGGCTGAGTCAGGGAAGACAGGCTCCAATGTGGGTGTGTCCCAGTCAGGGTTGTGTGCCACAGAGGAGATTTGATGCAAACCTTTCCCAGGCAGAAACAGTCTCTGACAGCACAGTGCACCACAGGCTCTGGGTTGCTCTGAACTGACTCCTTTGTTACTAAGTAGCAGCTGTATTTTAGAAATGCAGAAAAAGAAGTACTGGCAGAATAGGTGCAAGATGTTGTAAAGGTATCAAATGTTAAGGGAGGAGGCAATTAAAGGCAATTAAACCAAAAACTGAGGGTTCAAGCTGACTATCAGTGTGCTGCTGAAGTGCCAGGAAAGGTCTTTCTCCCTCCCAGGGAACCCTGACTGTAGCTTTGTAGAGAACGACAGAAGTGTAGAGGAAAACACTGAGGCAGATTTGCAGTTCCCAAGACATCCCAGCTGATGATCCACAATTTTGCCTTGTACTACATAAAAGAGTTTGCCTGCTGGTACTGGTACGTGTCCTCAATGAGCCACAGGTGAACCCTTTACCCAGCAGTGTGATGCACAGCTAGGGAGAAAGAGGGATGGGGAGAAGTTCTTATTTCATCTGAGAAGATCAAAACATAGCAAGAAAATAAAGTCTGTCTAAAATACCCACATTCTGTTGTCCCATTCACTAGAGGCAGAGTTTCAGACTAATGTGCTGTAACTTGACATTAATATGGAGCCGAACCAGAAATAGACCACTTATGGAAACCGCAGTAAGGAGACAGACAAAAAAAAATGTAATATGCACAACTTAAGATAAGACATCAACATTTCAGAATCTCTTTTTTTAGCCTCCTAAAAATGCATTTACACATCCCACATGTTAGCCATGTATTCTCTTCCAACACTAACAAGATGACAACTTTTCCCATCATATGAAATATAAAGAACTCACCAATCACTTGGAAAAAAGCAAAGAGAGCATTATTTGGAGGGGCCTTGGGGTGGACAGTGTGACCCAAGGTTTACAAAATTGTGATGCAGGATGCAGAACTGTTATCCACCACCTTGTGCACAGCCAGAGTTTGAGGGCACCTGCTGAACCTCACAGGCCATCAGTCCAGAGGGAAAAGTAAGTTCATCTGTACACAACAGGTGGTCATCTTGGACTCACTGCATCAGGAACATCAGCTCCACAAATGGGCTAGAAAAATTAATCTACAACAGGTCCATAAATAAATACCAAAGAGATTAGGCAAGGATGTGCCCTCTAACAGCCCAAATACAGCACCGGGGAATGCCAGGAGAGCAAGGAGGAAGGACTGCCACTGGTACCCAGGCTCATGTGCTCACCTGAAGTGACAGCTGGCACTGTCAGAGTTGAGCTGCGGGGTGGCAGGGTTGGCCCTTTAATCTGATTCAGGAGAGCATTTGTCATGTTACAAACAACCTTTGGGCAGGGAAAGAAAGAAAAAAGCCTTTCCATGTGACTTCCTTTTTCCAAGAAAAGCAGAAAGTGAGAAAGGCAAAGAGACCACTTACACTCTCTGGAAGCTTTGGCAGTGCCTGGCCACCACAGGAGCTGCTTAATTACAGTGTTAAGCCCATTCTCCCCAGAGCACTCTGCAGCCAGCCAGCACTGGGAAGCACTGGGAATAATTGTTCATATGAGCTGACAGCAAACATCACGGGTGGGGTCATTTTGCTTCCCTCTTCTCCTGCTCTATGTGCCTTAGAAAATTAATATGAAAATGGCAATTCTGGAGAAGGAATGGGTACTGACAGACGAGTAACACCACAGTGCTGACATGGAATAAGCTCTGACCAGGGAGATGTTAAGGGTATGCATGGTCAGTGTCCCCTTCACTGGTCAAATTTAAATCCAGCAGTGTGAGAGCGACGGAAGTCCAGAAGCATACATCCCTAACAGTGCCACAGGGATAAACTGCCTCAGACATCACTGAGGTAATGGTTTGCTTCTCCCCTCTGTGCAGATCCAGTCCAGGCCATGCTGTCTCAGTCTGTCACTGCAGCAGACAAGACAGGCATCCCAAGATGGAGAGAATGACGGATGACCTGCCACGGCCATCACACAGTGACAAGGAGAGCTGGCTTCTGTCAGTAGAGATGCCAGGTACAGATCTCTGGGAGGGTGCAAGCAAGCTTTTATCACTCAGTAGCACTGAAGTTTGGGGACCAGCTGCTGGACACAGCTGTTGCAGATAGCCTTTGTGATGCTACAGTTTAGACCAGGGATTAACAAACTTATGTCCAAGTAGCCACTAGAGATATGACAGGACAGACCACCTACCTGTGTGATTTGACCAACTACGCTGTCACTGCTGATTCACACCGGTGTTTGCATGTGTAGTTGCTCTCTCCCTACAAACAAGTGCCTTCTGGCACTAAAGGGCCTTTGAATGTGAGGTTGCCATTTTTACACGGCCTTTAGGGTACTATGGTGTTCAAATCCTAGTCAGGACCCCCATGCTTGAATAGGATTTATAGTCAAAAGGACAAGGCAGCTTTACAAAAAAGAACATGGGAAAATAACTTGCTCTTTTTAATAAAAGGCCTTTCTGTTGGTGATACCTAAAGGCAGTGGGATGCCACAGCTGCAGCTACCAGGCAACTGCCAGGGGTTATCTTCTTTTGGCTTTACCTGGTGGACTTGTCAGGGGAGGCTTTCTGGCCCTGAGAGGAGATGGGGAGGCTGGAAGCCTTAGGGAAGGAAGAGCAAGCTCAGGAAGCTTGGAGATAATGCATTCCTCACTACTCTGATTTCTCTCTTTCTTGTCTCCACAAGAAGACGTTATTTGTTGCGGTGTGTTGTTTCCCTGTGTTGGTATGGCAAGCCGCAGACCTTCCCGGAGAGCACTGAGGGGCTGGTTTGGGGAATGCGGCTGTTCCCACTTCCCGTAGCCCTTCCTGGCAGCCCTGCAGCTCATGCTCCAGCTAGCTGTCGGCTCCACAACATGGTGGCGATAAAGGAGGCGAGAAGGCTCCCCGCATGAGGACCTGTCCTGGGTTACAGTGTATTCTATTACCATCCTCATGANTATTCCTCATATCTTTGCCTGAAAGCCCCTCAATTTCAAATTTATAATAATTCAGAGGGAAGGGGGTTGCATTTTCCATTCCAAGGGCGGCTCCTGCCTTCCTTAGAAGACACCTGTCTTTCAAACCAAGACAGGACCTCAGAGGTTCTTTATTCACAGGTTACAGGCTGGTCCTCGGAGCCAGACAGAGTCACATGGCCTGGAGCCTGGAGTTTTATATGGGGATGAGGGGGGCGGAGAGAGCACATGGACTAATAGGGAGAATCTGAGGGAGTGGTTAGGACTAGGGGTGGGGAAGAGAGAACCATGTGGAAGGGTAGGCATTTAATATGAAAAGGAGTGGGGAAATACAGCACTACAGAGTTGTGCTAAGTAAGTTGTCCCCCTTTCTTACTAAATTGAAGAGGGAAGGGCTTTTCCCAAGGACTCTTATAGCTAACTTTTATACAACAGAAAAATGGTAAAATAATGCAGAACAGTTAAATTTAAAATGATGAGGCAGCTGGTTGGTGTTGACGTTGGAGATCAGTGCCGGCTGAATTCTCACACTGCAGTTGCTTTTGTAGCTTCTTCTTTTGCTGCGGCTGCTAAGATGGCATCTTCCCGGTTGTTACTCGTCTCACCTCCAGTCCCGGTCGTGGCAAATGGGGGAGAGGGGGGTCTGTGCCTCCGTGCCAGCATCGTGCCATGCGTGGAGGTGCAGCTCCGCGCTGATACCCCTGGCGCAGGCTGGCCTCGCAGGTCTGGCACGGAGAGGGGTTGTCCCCAGTGCCGCCGCCGCCCAGGCTCCCGGCTTTGGGAGCGCGGGAGCCGGCGGAAGGATGATGGCCCGGCCCGGCACAGCCGCCCCCCCCGCCCACGGCCTCGGCGGCGTAGGCGCCGGCGGGGAGGGGATGTCTTGACCGCGTGCTGCTGCTGCTTCCGCACGCGGCTCCGGTGATGCAGGCGCTGGCCCCGCATGATCCCTGGGGCCGGCCCTGCCCCTCGCAGCCGCTCCCCCTGCCCACGGCCCCGGCAACACAGGCACCGGTCGGGGGGTGCTCGGGGTGGGACCATTAGGGAAGGGGGAGGAAATGAGGGTGGAGCCCCCGGTCGGGAGGGACCGCCCGATGGAGAGGGGAAGGGCCGACGCGGTTACACCCATTGACGTGGGGGGGGGTTTCCAACATAGCAACACCGAGCGATGCAGGGGGCGGAGTTAGGGAGGGGCCCAGGGTTTCGGTGGGCGCAGGAAGAAACGAAGTGGAAGGACAAGGCACTATGGCGCGGCCACATGTTGCTGCCATCTTGTGAAGCAGGTTGGGCGGGGGGAAACTGGGTATATGGGCATAGGGAGAAGGGTTAGGGGAGAGCCCGAGCCGGGGTGATCAGTCCCAGCTCGGTAAGGGGACAGGGGAGATCCAGAATAGGCAGACGGACGGCCTTACCTCTGCACTGCCGATCTCTCCTGAGGGTAAGAGGGAGAAGGGAGACAGGGAGGGGGAAGAGACAGGGGTTGCTTCTGATGACTAAATAAAACAAAACAAAGGTTAATTCCTTTTATCCCTCGCGTGCAAGAATTCCCCATGCACAGCTAATTTTAAAGAAAAACTTCTCCCAAAGCGGGGGCACTAAACTTGCATCTTCTCCTGTTAAGAGGTGGGTTTTTTCTTGCCAAGGCTTAACATGAGGTGTGACCCCCTTCACTTAGACAAGAACCCACTCCCAACACTCCACCCACCCCAAGGTAAAAGGATTAAACTAAAAAGAAAAGATGACCCCCATACCAGGCCCTCCACAGGCTCCCCTCGCACAGGGGCTTTCCAGCAGGCTCCCCTCAGGGGCTTACCAGCACGGAGAGTCAACGTAAAGCACTCAGGGTGGTCCATTACCATCCAGCCAACCTCCTTTGAAAGCACGACTTTCCTTAGGAGGCTACTGGCTGTCCCTTCGGTCAGGGAAATGGCTTCCCAAAGGCGACTTCTCTCCTGCAGCAGCGGCTGCAGGGGACGCTCTCCAGGGTACCTCTTCGCAGAAGCACCACATTGGGCTGCCATTTATCGCTGTGTGGCTGTTAATGGAGAAGCTGCTGCTTGTTCCAAAGGTATTCCTTTAGCGAAGGAGTCCCTGGCGGTGCTTCTTGGCACACTTGGAAGCCAGCTCTCTCACCCGTGCGATGGAAACACGGAGCCACGCTCACACTGACCTAGGTAGCTCAGGCGTCACTAGAAGCAAAGAGTAGAGGCGGCCCTCGCATGGAGTTCTGAAAAGTCTATTTACCAANTGGCGTCTGCCTGCTGGCCAATCAGACAGACTTAATTTACACAGGGTCACAAGATCTACACAGGGTCACACAGGACAAGGAGCAATGGCCACCAACTAAAACATAAGAAGATCCACCTCAACACGAGGAGGAACTTCCTTCCATGGAGAATAGCAGAGCATTGGAACAGGCTACCCAGGGAGGTCCTGGATTCTCCCTCTCTGGAGACATTCCAAACCCACCTGGACATATTCCTGTGTCACCTGCTTGAGGTGACCCTACCTGGGCAGGGACGTTGGACTGGATGATCTCCAGAGGTCTCTTCCAATCCCAACCATTCTGTGAATCTGTGATTCTGTGAGGTGTTACCACTGTCAGTGACAGGCTCAGCCTTGGCCAGTGGCAGGTCCATCCTGGAGCCAGCTGGCATTGGTGCTGTTAGACATGGGGGAAGCTTCTGGCACCTTCTCAGAGGAGCCACCCCTGTAGCCCCCCTGCTGCTACCAAAACCTTGCCATGCAAACTCAATACAACCTGTCACCCTGTTATTCTCATCTGTAGAGGGGATACCACAGTACCCTGAAGCAAATAGACCCCCTTAAGGTGGTTTGATTTAATTTTTTTTTAAAAAGGAACTGAATAGCAGTATGCTCAGCCTGTTGTCCTGGGAGCAGCGAGTAATTCTCTGACTAAAGAAAAGCAGCAGGTCAAGGAAAATGCATAGGCTGCAGTATATGAGAGTTTTCCCTGATCCCAGTATTGGGATGACTCATTTTTGAGATGGGGTGGGGACAGAGCTGCAAAAGGCTGACATATCTTTAGGCAAGAGGGGAGCACCTGAGAGTAGAATTTTCACTGAAGAGCTTAGGAGAGACAACATACTTCCAGGGATCACATGCAAAAACCAAAGACAGAGGGGAGACTGCTGCTGGCAGCTGCTGCAGCCAGAAGCCACGTGCCCTCTCAGGCAGGGAATGGTGCTTTGTGGGCTGGGTAGAAAGGAGCAGTGACCCTCCTATCCCTTAAGGCCTGCGTGTGCTCCTCCCTGGCATCTGAGTCTCCAAAGAGCTGATAGCTCCACAAAAAATTCCAGAGGGAAGGGGAATGTAGTGAGTTGATCTTGTCTGGCTACCAGATGTCCAACCAGTCATTCTTTCACTCCCCCACCTCAACTGGGCACAGGGAGAAAAGATGATGAAAAATCTCATGGGACAAGATAAGGACAAGAGGATCACTCACCAGTTACTGTCATGGACAAGCAGTAATATAATTTATTGATGATTAAAATAGAATTGGATTGTGAAGAACAAAGACAGAAATTAGAACACTCCTCCCACCCCCATTTGTTCCCAGGATCAACTTTACTCCTTCATCCCCAACTCCTCTTCCTCCTCCCTCTCCCGACTCCAAGCAGTGGAGGGGAATAGGGAATGGGGGGCTGTGGTCAGTCCTTAATGGCTTCACTTTGCCACTCCTTTCTCTGTGTAGTTTCTCCCTGCTCCAGTGTGGACTCTCCATGGGCTGCAATCCTGCAGGAAACACCTGCTATGGCATGGCATTTCCCATGGCTGCAGGGGACACCTGATCGGTTGTATGGACCACAGCACATGCACTCCCTCTCCAAGGGATGCTCCATATTTACTTTTATCTCAGAGCACCCCAGAGAAGTGACAAAAGCCACTGAGAAGTCCGGATCAAGGTTTTCTCGGTAAAGTATTTCCATTTCCGGAAAACAAAAAAGAGCTGTCATTGGGAAAGACAAGATGCCCAAATCCATACGTTTTTTTCAGAAAATAAAACTTCTGTTAGCAAAACCCTAATTGTGACCAAAAGCTCTGACTTTTTCTGCTGACATAGAAAAATTTCTTTTTTGCTTTTTGGTAATGTCCTTTTATTCTCTAACTCAGAAAAATGAGTTATAAAATCTCTCTCACTCTGTACAGGCTTGAATAAATACCAGATAGATGTATAATGAGGTTTATTTAGCAGACCCTTTTGCGCTTCAGATGTTTCCACAGCCAAACAGGCATGTGGAATCCATCTGTTTCACAGGAAGTCCGTAATACCCACTTGAATTTAAAATGCACACTTGAGAAAAGATTGCACTGGATCTTAATAACTACAGGGGACTTTGGAGGTCACACAGGAAGACAAGTGGTTGTGTTATCATTAGATTTTAATTCCCTTTGGTAAGGTCTGGCAGCGCACAGTGGTCCTTCACCTGTTGCATCAAAATGTTGATTTTCTGATATGGAGTGGGGCTTTCCTGACCAGAAAAGAGCAGTAGTAACAAATGGTATTGCAATTTTACTAATCAAACAAACACCCACTTGAGGCTGGTATTTTCACTAGCAACTCGTTAATGCCTTCGGTCAAATCCCATGCATAGTGCCAGGAGGGGATTAAATAATAATTCAGAGTTCAAGCCAAGACTCACTTGTGTACCATCAAGGTGACCCATGTAGCTGCCAAGTTTCACATCAGAGTGAGGAGAAAAGGAATAGCCAGGCAAGTTCAGTCATCTGTGCATCACTTTGGTCAAGAGATTTCTGATGGCATCTCTTTATTTATAAAACTACTGATTTGCTCTCCTTGATGCTTGTAATGAGAGGTAGATATGGAAAAACACTCCTGATATTTCTATATGCTCACATGCCTTCTAGTGGGGCTGGGAGATACATGTGAAGGCAGGGCACAGCTTTCACAGAGCTCCCAGTCACAGAAGCAGCCTGTCTTGGGGTGACTCTATCATGTGTATCCCCTATCATGCTCTATGCCCAAAAAGTAATATTGTGCCTTTTCTGTGCCTTTAAACTGAGCTTAAAAAAAAAAAAACCCAGATGAACTTTCCAAAGCAGCTTCTCAAGGACACAGAGATATACTCCTCAGTGTTTTTCTGACTGCGGAAGGCATGAAGGGAGCACCCTGCTTGCTTTTTCTTCAGCCAGCTGGTTTTTTTTCCCTCTTGGTGTGTGATGGCAGTGTGATGTAATCAATCTG
>VZTD01001598.1:0-26173 GCA_013397725.1 Rhagologus leucostigma
GATTTTGGCCAAACAGGCACAGAGCCTAACAAGAGCCGCCTGTTCCTCCTGTTATGTGTATGTATGTATGAGGAAGGTTTTCTGACCCTTGACATCGCTCAGTTGATTAACTGGAAAACAAAAGCATGGGATGGACAACTATATGTCTAATTATCCTCAGCAATTTAGAGCAAGTCTATTTGCAGCACATTTAGATTATAGCAGATGATGTTCAAGGATGTTTATTTGAATGTGATGAACAACTTACTACACCATTCACTTGTTCTGTGAAGTGTTTTTCCTTGTGTTACCAGAATATTTCAGCATTTGTATGGTTCCCATTGTGGTATTGAGGGTTATAGAAATCTCACAAATAAAGACTTTTTTAGTTTTCTGTGGGCTGATTCTCCTCCATTATTTTCCTTTTTCTCAGACCTTTTGTTAAACTGAAGTAGATGAAGTAACTGGAGGTATTCAGAACAGCTTTAAGTTTGCTATTTGTAAATAGACTTGTGTGTCTCTTTGCTTCAAATAAACAGCAACTAAAGACACAAAAGCCTAAACACACTAGACATCTTCCAATGAATTAAATTCCATCTGAGATGACATCTAAATGTTAGATAGTTATATATGTATAGTTATGTTAGATAGTTATGTTAGATAGTTATATATATATATATACAGGAGTTATAGCAGTTGAAGAAAAATTACTGGGGGTTAGATTTTTGGAAAAGTGAAGCATTTTCATGTCCAGAAGTAAAGGAAACAGTATTTAGCAAAACCTAGACTGCCTGTAGCACTGAGCAGTTATATTAACCAGCCTCTAACTACCTAAAAAGCTGACATTTCTGTGTAGAGAAGCTATTTTAAGACATTACTTTGTTGAAACTCCCTGGTTCTCCATTGCTCTTCTGAGGAGTGGAAAAGGAGCCACTGGTAGGGCTTGTTCCAGTCATTGTTTTCTATCAGAGCTGGTGGCAGACCACATCCACAGCTTGCTGCTGGAGTCAGGGTTGGATTAAATTCTAATAGTAGAATCATAGGGTTATTTAGGTTGGAAAAGACCTTTAAGATAATCAAGTCCAACCACTAACCCAGTGCTGCCAAGCCCTTTACTAGACCATGTCCCCAGGTACCAAGTCTGCACATCTTTTAAAAACCTCCAGAGATGGTGACTCAACAACTTCCCTGGGCAGCCTGTTTGACACCCCTTTCTGTGGAGGAATTTTTCCTAACGTATAATCTAACCCTCCCCCAGAACAATTGGACCCATTTCCTCTCATCTTGCTGCTTGTTATTTGGGAGAAAAGAGCTGATCCCCATCTGGCTACAGCCTCCTTTCAGGTAGTTGTAAAGAGCAATAAGGTCCACCCCTGATCTGCCTCCTTTTCTCCAGACTAAAGAGCCCCACCTCCCTCAGCTTCTCCCCATATGAGTCACTCTCTAGACCTTTCACCAGCTCCGCTGCCCTTCTCTGGACATACTACAGCACCTCAGTGTCTTTCTTGTAGTGAGTAAACTGAACACAGGATTTGAGGTGCAACCTCAGCAGTGCTGCAGTCAGTGCAGAAGTGCTTCGCTGACCTTCAGGGTCTGTGTTCTCCTGGCAGGTAGACAAGTTCTTTCCCACACTAGTGCAAATGGGGACTCAAGAGTGGGTCACATCTGGCATCTTTGGTCACTTCTACAGCCAGCACACAATCGCAACCCTTTTTGTGGTGTGGGGCAAATTCCTTTACTCTGTTAGACACTTAGCTCCCTGACACGTCTCAATTGTTGCACCTTCCCCACTGTTGAGGAAGCCTTTGCAAAAGGCTTCGAAGGCAGCTGATGTGTATTCTGAAGTGAAGCAATGGATGAGGCCTGGACATGCCTTTCTGATGGGACTTCACTGGTATGAGAATAGAGTACCGGTGCCTGGGTATGTTTGGGGCTGTAAGGGAGGCTCAATAATGGAGCTGAACAAAACACTGACATTGGCCTTGGGATTTCCTTCAAAGGCAGTGTAGACTTACCCTGTATTCCTGGAGACCTGTACAGAATTCTTGAGAACAAATATCCTCAAAGTCTATTTGATTGATGGTTGCTGTTTTAAAGTGTTGCAGAAAAGTATGTATCTTATCCCTACAATTTAGCAAGGTCGTAACAGTGCTGTAATCTCAGGGGATTGCCAAAAACGAAAGGAATGAGAGCATGCTTATTAGATTTGCTAATGACACTAATCTGCAAGGGACTGTGAGTATGTTGGAAGACAAGATTGGAATTTAAAGTGATCTTGACAAATTGAAGGTATGGTCTGAAATAAATAGGATGCTCTTCACTGGGGATAGATATAAGGAACTGCATTTAGGCAGGAATAATCAGCTGCACAAATAAAAGAGGCGAACAACCTTTTAAGTAGCAGATCTTTATTTGTAGGTTTTATGGATCAAAAACTCAGTACAAGTCAACAACATCATGTCCTACCTTTCCTTGACTGCCAAAGAAACCCAAACCCAGATATCCTGCAGTGAATAATGTAAACTCCAGACTGTGGGGATGTGCAAAGTTATACTCCTTCTTTGCTTGGGACCAGCTATGCCTCAGCTGGACTGCTCTATCCCACTGGAGTATTGCCTAAGTCCAGTAAAATGTTTGAAGTGAGAGTACAGAGGATTCAAAAGGATTCAAATGCTGGATGGTCTATAAAATACTACTTAAGAATAATTTGGTTAAATAAGTTGGGTTTAGTCTTCACATATGTCAAAAATTGCTATGTGGATGTCTCAAAATAATTTGTGATGAGTAATTAAGAAAAGCAATGTGTGGTGTGTGGTTTCATTTGACTAGAACCTGCAGCTGCAACCAGAAAGGTCTAAAAGTATTTTTGCAATAAAAAGATTTTAAAACACTGAGTTAGAGACTGGAAATGGTTTGTTAAGATTTAAGGCAGGACACTGATGTGCAGTCTCTATTTGGGGACACCATTAAGGACAGGTTAGACAAATATCTGTCGGGAATGACACAGACACAGAAGTAGCTGATCTTTGTTCAGGTAGAGAGGTGATTTGGATAGTTTTGTGAGGCCTCTTCAAGCCACATCATGAGCTGTGGAGAGCTTTTGGAGATGAAGGCAGGACAAGTGCTCTGAGAGAAGGGCAATGGAGCTGCTTGTACTTGACATTTCTGAAGAATATATTGCTTTTGGAGGGATTTCTTTCCCGCTTTACTTAGAGGAGCAATTTCTTCTGCATCTTCCCTCTTTCTGTGAGTCTATTTTCCTAGACATTTTCATAATTTCCACCTATTTTTTCTTTCTTCCCTTTTTCTCTCTTCCCTCAATATACAACAGCAAATGAGGTTGTCCCTCAGATGAGAATAAATTCAAACTGATGACTTCTCTGTCAGCTGTAGTGGGTATTGTATTGACCCTCACCTTGACCCCTCTCTAACTACTGGCTCTTGAGGCATGCTTCACCATGCTTCTCAGTGTGTTCTCAGCTCAGCGTTTGAGGAGATATGCAAATACTTTGGCTGTACAGGCAAATCAATTGGAGATTGATCGTAGATAAACCATTTTGACCTCATGCAGAATTTATCTGAATATTCAATTACGAAATACTGTCACTGTTAATAAAGCACTACATACACTTCAGGAAGACACAGGCTGAAGAACAACAGTGTGCAGCTGCACACATGCAGCCTATTTTGCCCAAGACTGAATTCTGCACAGAAAAAAATTAGGGTTGAGTTGCACACAAAATTGCGACCAAACCCCTACTAGACAAATTCAGAGGTTAGAACATGGCACAGAATCATGGCATTTCTTCAAAAGACACACCTTTCCCTACACTGTGATACATGCAGACAGCACATCACTTAGCTAGCCCAGGCATCATGAGTCAATTTGGAGCTTTAACACTTAATTATGTGTGGCCCTGTGCAAATTCCTTCTTCACTCTGACCTTTCCAAACTTCTATTTCTCTTATTTATGCTGCAAACCCTTTGATTTCAACAAAGCTCTGTATTATATGCTTACACTGCATCCATTTTAATGGAGTCTCGACAATGTCAGCCCTACTATGCATAACTCTGACTGTAATGATGGAGGAGAATTTGAAGTTTGACACCTTTTGCTGGCTTATTAATTATGTGAAAATATTGCATTTTTCAAAGGCAATGAATGTTTGCACAGAACATTTTTCATAGAACATTTCTCTACAGTTGCTGCTCTGGTCTGATATTTAGGATGCAGGAATTTTAGTGAACTCACTGAATGACCATTCATTTAGGGATATAACTGATGTATAAATTAAATATATACTGGTGGCACATGCATTTAGTATTATTTATGTATGTATTCTTTTTCAAAGAAAAATCTCATTTGACACAGCCTTAATTAAGATGATTCAAATCTCTGGTTTTGCTAGCAATTCTACTTCAAGCTGTATTAGCAGAAAATGCCACCTACAGCACTGGGGATTGTAGCCAGAAACAATATACTCCATCTTCATTTTATCTTTCAGCACTGAGTCCTTTTTAAATTATTCAGCTGTGCAAACTGTAGGCAAGGAAAGCAAAACCAACACCTGCCCTCTTGAGAAATAAACGCCAAACCCTCTAGGTAGGGATATAGCTGACATTTATCCAGATGGTGCATGGTAGCTCAAGATATTTCTTTTATTTATCTGCTTATGAAAAAAATAGATCAAGGGGATTCCAGTGGGGAAGATTCAATTAATACGCAAAAATGATTTAATAGACATTAATTTATATTAAAGTGTGTAATTTCAGTACATATAAACATGTGGGTGCCCTGAATGAACCCTCCCTTGAATAAGAATAATAGATAGGGAAAATACCAAGGCAGCAGCCACAGCAGACAAACAGAAGTGGGATGCATTATTTAAACATACTAGTTGTGAGTATGTGTTGCATAGCAAGCTAATTAGATTTCAGTGTTAAGCAATACTTCTCTTTTTCATAAACTTCCAACTCCACTGACTACAATGAAGGAAAAAAATACCAAATAATTGCAGATTAGCCTTAAAATTAGTGTAATTTTTTAAAAAAATCTGAATATTGCAGATTAATTTATTATTGTGCAGACAATGAGGTAAACCTCTACTTGAAGGGCTGGTGAACCTAGTTGGTCACTCAGAGGACTGTTCCCTCCACCTCTATGTGCAGGACATATGTTAACTGAGAATTAATAGAAGAGTTTTTTACGCTGCTAATATGCAGGGATTTCTTCATAGTACCCCTACATTTGGAGTTCAGCTCCAGGTCTTTTTCTGCAGTGTCCTTCGTTGCTGGCATAGATATCAACATGTTTATACTGCTTTAATAGGTAGAGTGAAAATGCGGCTTGGAAACCATCTGAAAAAATCAGTGCAAAAATAATCCAAAATTGTGGGAGGAGAGGGATTATACAGATATTCAAAAAGCTATCAAGAGCTTCTTGTGTGCCTGGGTAGGGCATGAGGATATAAATACATTCATATATCTTCTCTGCACTTTGCTTTTGTTTTTGCCAATATGAATTTTTTTTTCTGGCAAAGTGCAATTTGCAGGTGTTTGCTGAAATGAACCTTGGTAGTGACCTACATATTACAGAGCCCTTTTCCCTGATAGCTGACTCAGGTTATCATCAGCACTGTGTCTCAACTGATGCATAGCCTTTGATGAAGACAGAGCAGTCTAGTCTGCAGTGTTATTAGTGTTACTGGTAACATAGATGATAACGCTACACCGCTTGACATTTACAAGTGAAACAAAGTATTATGCCCTTCATTTATGACTATGAGGACAGTGAGAGTTAAAAGGGAATATGGAATGGAGCCAAAAATGGTTTAGATGCCAGTGTAGAGGAATTAGATTTTATCTTGTACAGAAACCTGAAAAATGCATAAATGTTGATCCACTTTGACTTGAAAATGCAATCTTTGCAATTAATAGACTATTTATTCAGGTGTCTAGAGATTCTTGTTGTGGTTGATAAACAAGTGCTTAAAGCTTTGGGATTTGGGGAAGGTATATGGACACTAGTACACTGACCCAAACTTCTGACCTTTAAAGTAATTGACTGTGAGGAAAGTTCTGGCAAACAGATCTAGAAAACTAATGCATTGCTCATGTATGTTAAGACTGTTAGAGATGGGGAAATCGTGATACAATGAAACCACATAGCCTATTTCTACTTTTTGAAAGCATAGGTTTTAGAATTTTCTCGCCACCCTTTGGATATCCAAAATGAAGACACTGACATCTGGTGGGCCACCCATTTCTTTATGGAAAAGGAAAGGAAATAGGGGGTTTAAGATATGATTCATCAGACCTAGTTTAGATGCTTACTTTGGGACTAGATGAACCATGCTGTAGAAATGCCTCTGGGGTGAGATGAATTGAGGTCTCAGTATTCTTGCCCAGTCCTCCAAGGATGCATTTTCGTCAGGATGTAGGAAGCTAGATCCTTGTGACATAGACTTTGAGGGATGAAATAGCTAGTTACAAGAGACATAATGCATGGATAAAAAAAAAATTAAAATTGATGGCAAGTAAAGATATCTACCACACACTAAATGCACAAAATCTCTTGTGTAAGACCTTTGAGCTGAATGCTCAATAGCTGGTTTTGAGTTTCTGAGTTGTTTGTGTTTGGTTTTGAAAGTAATTTGGGTTGGGCTTTGCTTTGACTTCTGATGTCTAGTCCTGTCCTATTTCCAGCTGAACTCAAAGGTTAGCAAGATGAGCATCTTAGACTATCAAAGCTGATTATCGAAGTTTCAGGAAAGGTCACCTTTGATGTCTCTAGTCTTGGTTTGAAGCATTTCAATGGACTTATTGAGAACAAGGGCCTTCTCCCTGGTCCATCAGCTTTTGTCGTGCAAACCCTGATAGAATCAGGCTTTTCCGACAATAATAGAGAATTTGTAAATTTGCATATCTCTGTACAGGTAGGAGCACAAAACCTGATGATAATACAAAATGATTGCTTATGTGGAGCACATTAACTTGAAGGCTGCTAATGAATGATAATGTTCACAAAACCATAAACATGAGAATGCAATACATGACCAAATATAGATCAGCAGGAGGATATTCATTTTCTCTAATTTGCTAAAGTATTGTAACTGCTGCCAATTACATACTGACTAATCCTGGTCTACACCTCAAACAACTGATGGAGCTGTGACAAGTTGCTTGGTATGAATAATTGTTTACAAGAGAGTATGTCAGACAGCTCAATTACTTTTTTGTTTTAACTCATTTTGAGTCTCCTTCAAAACTTGAAGCTGGAGTCTGGAAACACTGCAGTGCCTGCCATCTGTTTTAACCAGGCAAAAATTCAGATTTCTCTATATTTTTAAAGTAATTTTGATAAATCTGTTGGAAATGTGTTACACTGCAAAACTTTATCTATTAAAACCATATGTTGCTTCTTTAGTAGATCTTCCTCTCCTGCATTTGTCCTGCCCTCTTGGACTATTGGCATGATATTATCATTTTTTCAGTCTTCTGGAATTTCATAGAAAGTCCAGAATTTAGTAAGTGTTAAGATTAGTCAGCCAGAGAGTTCCTCAAATGGTGCTTTTAGGAATTAGATGCAAGTTTTCCCAGCCTGATATTTTAAAAATTATTAAATGCAGTAGCTGTTTAATGTCCTTTGTCACAAATAGGCTAGAAAGTACTTCATCATACAAGAATCATCCTTTTGTGATCTCTCTTCATTTTAAATACAGCATGGAAATATTTAATAAACACTTCTGCTCCTGCACTATTGTGAATAAATCTACCATCTCTGTTGAGCAATGAGCCTGTACCATTGTTAGAATTTTCATTTCTTTCATTTCTTTAAAAACAGACTTCAAATACGATTTTTTATTGGTCTCAGCGCTGCCATCCACAAAGCCTTCTGTCACCTTAGCTTCTCCTATCAGTTTTTTACATTTTAAACCATCTGCTATGTATTGTTTGCTATCTATTTTCTTTCCCAATTAGTGGTATTTTTGTTTTCATTTTAGAGACATTAAAACCTTTGCAGCACAAACATCTCTACTATTCATCAAATCATGCAAAGTGCTTCAGATTCCCAAGACACTTTGCAATCTACAGAAAATAAAAACAAATTTTGGGAGTAGGCAACTCCTCTGTGGGAAGAAAAACGCAGTAGGGGATCACAATCCATTGCAAGGATTTCACTTCGTCAGGCTTTACATTCTGTTTTGCACCAATTATATGTGATATTTTCAATATGCTATTATCTAAATTTCCTTCAGTGGCAGGAAAAGAGTATGTGGAGCAAGGGCAGACACACTTACTGTACTTTGATTTTGGAAAGACTTTTGATATTCTCTATGTCAATATGCCATATGCTAGCTAAAGAAACATGGTGACTTCTGGGAATCTAGATCTAGAACTAGAAATTGAATTTGAAAAGAATACTGAAAGAGTATTTATCAATCAGTCACTGTCAAAATAAAAGGATTCATAGAGTAGTACCTATTTCTAAGCCATATGCTGTTCAGTGGTTTTGTTAGTAAATGGGACGATGGAGTGCAGAGTATGATTATTTAATTTGCAGATGGAGCCAAGCTAGGGATGAATATACTGAGAATGGTATAACAATTTAAATGGATCTTGACAAATTGGAGACATAATCTGAAAATACTCAGATGCTATTCCATGGGTACACATACATTAGGCAGTCATTGTCTATTTTGTAGACAGGATGGATAAAATAATTTAAAGAGCAGTTCTAAAGGAAAGGACGTAGGGGTTAAAACTGGCCATAACTGTAGATACGCTCAACATGATTCAAAGATGTCATATTGACAAAAGAAGTCCAGAGCTCTTTGGGATCAAATGGAATTTATTACCTCAAGTGTAGCCTGCAAGACATGAAGAAATTCTTCCTATTGATTCAGCATTTAAAGGCTTCACTCAGAGCAATTTTCCAATTATATGTGGACCAGTTGGAGAGAATTCAGTAGAGAAAAATGAGAATGTTCGGTAGCCCAAAAATGTGACCTATGAAAAATGATTGCACAAATTGGGTTATTTAACCTGGAAAGGAAAGGACTGCTGGAACCAAACAATCTTCAAATACATAAAAGTTGTTGGCAAAGAGACAGAATAATCCATTCTTCTGTGTTCTATGCCTAGAAGTAATGGGTATAAACTACAGCTTAATTGGTAGGAAAGTGAAGCACTGCGGTAAATTGCCTAGAGAATTGGTGGAATCTCCATCTTTTAAAGTCCTTAAGAACCAACTAGTGGAACACCTGTCAGAAATGACACTGGTATAATTGTTCTTTCTGGAGCAAAGCAATAATAGACTTAATGACATCTCAAGGTTCCCTTCAGTCCTGTGTCTCCAGAGAGTTATTGGATGTAAAATACATCACAATGGGGGGATGTGAAAAATGCTACAGTTCTGATACAGTAATGGAAGTTAACAAAAACACAAGAAGTAGAAAATCAAGTGTACTAGCTCTAATTGTGAGAGATGAATTTACACTAAAATTCCTGGTCCTCATTCTTAAATGTTGATTAATTCTTAGGGATCCTAGCTGATCCTCTCATAATATGAAAAACAAGATGTGGAGGTATTACTTAACACCATAAAAACCCCTCCAGTTATAAAATTACTGGAAATCAAAGTCCTGCCATTTGTTGCAAAGTATTTAAATACACTATACAGCTGCAATATTTTAACAGATTTGCAAACAATCCACAACACATATTGTGAAGTTGATTAAATTAAGCAAAAATGAGTAGTACACTTTATGTGAGAGTGATTACAGAGTATTTTTCTACAATAATAACATACAGTGAAAAGAAACAAAGTAGAGTCTATCCCTCAATATGTTTTATCAGCTTTGCTCAAAGAGGATCCTGCTTTGCATAAGCAGTTGAAGAAGTAAAATGAAAAAGAGAGGTCTTTACTTTGAGGGAATAACCATGGAATTCAGCAGAGTTTTCTTAAGTAAAATGATAAAGTAAAACGGTAAAGTTTGAAGACTTCAGTCTCTTGTGCTTTGGTGTTTACAAGAATAAATCAAAATAAAACAGAAAACAATTTGTAAGTGGTATAGATGGCTGTGAAAGAAGCTTGTTCCATACTTGGGCAGTCATGAGATAAAAAAGTCAATCAATCTGACTGGGTGAAGAATAGCTAATTCAAAGCAAGCAGAAGCACAAGGACAGGTTTCATTAAAATCAAGGTAGTGGAGCAGAGAAACAAAGCCTGATGGAATGGATACAGACCAGGGTTGCCCACATGGACTTGTGTTTTCTGATAAGAAGAAATGACAGTTTTCTTAGCGAAGCCTGAGCTACTTTGCAGAAACAGAAACATTTTCACTCAGGAAAAGCAAACAAACAAACAAACAAACTCCCCTGTAAATTCAAAGCATTTGAAGATCATACTCTTCAACAACTATCAAGATTCAGCAGCAGAAATACAATCACTTTTTAGTGATTTGTAAAGGTAAGATTTGGAATTTGTATTTCCCACACAGAAATCCACTCTTTCTCCTGTTTATTGAAACTAAAAAAAAAGTGAAGATATGAAAGATTAGTTATCAAGCTTAGAATGGAACAATCTGTGGATATGCAGCTTGAGCTCTACAGCATAGGCTGTATTACTAAATAAACAAATTCTTGTTTAATTACAGTGCCTCTCCCAGAAAAACACTGAAGCTTTAATTAAAAGTTGTCAGTGATAGGTCATATCAAAACCCAATCCTTGCAATCATTCCTAAATTAATAGTTCTTCATTTAAAACAATGATAACACTTTATTATCAATTTGAACTGCCTTCCTTCAGCTTCCAGCTATTTTATATTGTCATATATTTTTCTGATGGGCTGACAGGCTCCCTATGATCCTGTTGCTGTGGTGCACGTGAGTACTTACACAGTACAATCAAGTTGCCTGTGAGCCTTCTCTGTGTTTAGTTAAAATGGATTGACACATCACAGTCTATAAAAATAGGCCAAGTTTTTCAATATTTAATGCTTCTCTTTGGCTCTTGGAGCTCTCGCTCAATTATTGCTACCCAAACTGTATTTCTCTAGATATTGCACACCTACATTCTTTGGGTTTAGAAGTAGTACTACATATTTCCCAGAAGAATCAGGAATGTTTTCTACTACTACACTGCCAGTAAAGGCTCAATTAATTGGTAAATGTCACCAGAAGATTTTTATTCTCATACAGATCCCTTCTAAAAGGTGAAAATGCACTTCCTTGCATTGCTAACTATTGCATAATCCCAGGTGGAAATGCAGAAGCCAGGTGGAAATGCAGAAGCCATGAAGTGTTAGGTACTGCAAAGTATGTATCATCACAGTCCAAGAACCTGCATGTTTGGGTGTCCAGTGGGTATTCAGCAGATATCATGAAAATGTCTTTAACTTCATGCATGCTAAGGTGATAGAAAATTCCAGCATTTGTATGTCAAATCCCTGGTAGATGATTCAATTACAGGTATCAGAAATAGAACAGCCATACATCCCTGCTTATTCTAAGGCCAATTTTTTCTACTTTGTTTCTAGCAAACAGTGTAACCTGGCCACATGACAAGGGTCTCTCATTTTGTACACACCCAACAGTTTAAGCAAACTATTATTGGGTAATTATACATAATAAGCCTTGCTTTGAATAACTGATTATTTCACATCTTAATTGATCATTCAGGCACTGATGGCTCCAATATGACCTTAATGTGACTTGCTAATGACTGGCCCCAAATAAATCTCTCCTTGAACTCTTTCTAGCTGAGTAGCCTTGTATTTCAGTTCTGCATGAAGCCTTTACACTTGATGAATCTATAGGACTTAGAAAACCTACCTGCTGTCAGTCATACCTTCCGTAACTGTATGAGGGCATATGGCTCAATACTGGCTGTTGTTTGCAACCCAAAAATGACAGCGTGTAATCACATTGGGGTGCTAATGGGCACATAGGAGATCAGTCATCAATCATCACTTGGACACTGTGTGATTTTACATTTAGCTTTATTAAATGTGCTGTCTGTGCCTAGCTTCTGGGCATTAAAATTACATGGGGTTAAGGACCTGTTCTCTTATTTGGCCTTCCATCAGTCTTTGTGACTATTGGAAATGTTATCTGTAATGACTTTGGTTTTTTCCAAGTCATTGATTTAAAAATGTGACCTGTCCTGGGGCCATAGGTTCCTTGAGGAACTGCATTACTAACTTGTCTATTCGGTGATGGTTCCCCAGCTGCGTGCTGAGAGACAGCCCATCAGCGAATGTGGCCTGGACCTGGACATGGATATGGATAGCCCAGTCCAAATGTTAGACCCTTGCTGAAGTTAAATTGTTGTTACAGTCTTCTGAGGCCAATGGGCTTTGAAAGATGTGCCCTAATGGCTCCAAACTTCTGGGGAATTGTTGCTCAGTCAGCAATCCCCTCTGCTAATAATTTACCAGGCAACAACAATACTTCAGTTACAGCTATTGACACACTGCCATGTCGATCCTCCAGCGCCTCACCAGCCATCATGATTTATTTGTGATTGATGAAGCAGTGAAAGAAGATGCTAGAGCACTACTGTCAAAAGATTGCTGAATTTGATTAATTTCAGCATGGAACGTGTTTGTTTTCCCATGTGATGGCAATGAATAAAAGGTGAAGATGTCAAGCCTACAACAATATTTCTTCTGATTGAAACCCCTTGAGGTATTTTTGAACCCCAGGATATGAAGATGGAGTAAATATGTGTGAAAATGGTAGGAAAATGAGATATGACTCCATGGTTTACAACAGAGCTATAATAAGAGTGGATGAAATGTAAAATATTGGGGCTGATCCCAAAAAGGGTGAAAATTAAGTCAGATGAATATTGTGATTCATCTGAGGAAGACACCTGATGATGTGAGGGGACTATTTCTGTTAATCAAATTAAATATTTTTGGGATCAAGCATCTGATGTGCGCATAAGTGTGAAAGATATTAATATGTTTGGTTTTGTCAGAATTTCTTATTGAATAATTTTGATATGAAAGCTTGCATTTTTAGATGGTAGATTTCAGTAGAAAATAGCTAAATATTCCAGCTGTCCTTTGAAGCTAAAAACATGTTGACACTTTAGAGATGACAGACTGCTCTTCATGTATTTAGGTATCTTTTCTGGCAGCAAAGCTCAAAAAAGGCTCCTCATTTTGGGTGACCAGATTAAACGATTAATTGCACTAAATGGTTTTTTAAATGGGAAGAATGAAGAATGAAGATAGATCTTTTCTGTTTATATAGTCATTTACGTACATGCAAGTACACATAACCTCAATGATTCCGCAGCTGGAGTTATTTGACAAAGGACGGTGGCGAAAAGGCATAAGCCAGCTCTATAAACCCTTTCAAGCTCCCCACCCACGGGACTTTAAATACAAACAGCCAATACCTGTGTTCTTTCCTGTTTTGTAACCTATTTACATCACAAATTTAATTAATAGGCTCTTATCACTGTTGACAACCCATTCTCAGAAGATAGAAAAGACAGAATTAAGATTGCTACTGGAAACATGGTGTGTGATTGGATAATTGAAGAGCAGATATGCCACAGGACACAAAATAATTTTGAACAAACAATCATAATGATGGAATTTCCTTGGTTTTCTGCTAGATAACTTCTACGTTAAATCATATTTACTTGCTTTTTCGTGGTTTTGTCAGTAATTCCTGAAAATGTACCATTCTATCTTGAGGATGATTGACTGGGCCTAGAATGCTTATTTTGGTGGTAAATGTGCTGTGCAGAACATGCAATTTAGTTCATATATATGACAGACATATCAAGTGCCTTTTGAAATTGTGATGAAAAGATCTAATAAAAAATAGTTTTATCAGTCAGATTGTGCTTTTGAATAAAATTTAATGTCAGATTTGACGGAAAGCAGTAGCAGAGAATTAAGAAAAGCACATCTTAATACCTGTTGCAGGGTTACTGTCCCCTTTAGTTCCCTCAAACTATGCCCTATGCTTCTGTCTTTGAATGCAGTTGTTGTTGCCAGCCAAGGCTTCATTTCTTTTTTTCTGCAAGAGTGGTGGAGTTTTCTAATACAAAGTGCTTACCCCTTAAAAAGTCACACTTCAATCCACTAAAGGTACAATTCTGCTCTCTTCTCACCATCTTTTAAAAATTAGCTTTGCCTTCCATATCCAGTAACATTGAGCTGAAATAAGTGCTCAGTTCTCATCATCAGATACTAGTTATATACTTTGAGTCTATGGTAATGCTGGCAGTTATTAGTTGCTCTGCTTAACGTAGCTCAAGTAAAACTGTATTGCCCAAAAGGATTAAACCCCTTCCTGCTCCACGGTAACCTTAACTTGGATAGAGGAACAGAGAAAAATTTTTCAAAGAACAAATTGTGAAGTCTTAAAAGCATGTTTCCAAACAGCCTAAAATGTGATTTCTATATATATATATATATATCTCTTACGAAAATACTGGAAAGAGTACTACAGTCCTTTTATCTGTCACATTAGCCGTGGCACTTTTGATTTATGGTACTTAGGGATTTATTTGATTTTTAATGTTGCATTTATTCAAACCAGTGAACAGTGTACTCCAGATAGGTTTTTGTACACTCGATTTACATCTGCACACTTTAAATCCCATCCTGGTAATTAGCCATGGATAGTCAGGTCTAAGGTACTTAAATTGCTCTGAGTGCTACTCTACTCTAAATGGCTTTCTGCATGTTTAAGTGTTTCACTAGCCAAGATCTGAGGGAGACAGCACCCAACTTTGATCTTAGTCCCAGCAAAAACACACTGTTGTCTGTGGCATTTGTAGCAAAAAATCATAAAATGATGGTTCCCGTACAAATATAATCACTATCCCTCTGAGTTTGCATTCCAAAAGGGCAGAATAAGAAGAGCTATAAGAATACAGAAGGGTAGGATGGATTATTGTGGTGTTTTTAAGTGGCAGAATTAGTTAAATTATCAGAGAAGAGTACAAAAAAAAAGAGCAAGGCATGACTGTAGACAAAAAGGAATGAAGAAAATGATTTTTTTGGCAAACAGTAGGAAGGTGAGATGGAGAGGGTGTCGGGCACCACTATTTTACGCAAACAGCCAATGAGAAGAAAATCTGGTGAAATTTATCACCTCTGAGAGTTTTAACCAGGGTTTTGCAAGAGTCTTCTTAGTGTGAATCAGAAATGTAAATTTCCAATTTCTGAGCTGCTGAGTGAAAAAAAAAAAGGTTAATCTGCAAACTTCGTAAACCAAATTTTTAGCCTATTTCTCATTTGAATGGGAATCTGTGAATACCCCAGAACCTGGTCTACAACGAAGTTATGTGAATGTATGTATTGGTGCACAAGTAGAGGTACTTCAATACCTGAAGCTGTATGCATGCATACATCACTTCAGTTTAAAAAAGCAGTTTGTATTAGTAGCTCCTGCAGACTAGAAAATTTTCTGCTTGTGTATTCACTCTCAGTTCAATTAAGTTAAAATGGTGTTTGTGTAGATAGGGGACTGTTATGATAATTTCTTTTGCAGTACAGCCTACAGTCCCATCTTTTGCAAGAATCACAGCAAATGTACAGGCTCAACAAGAGGTTGTTTTGCATTTTTGTTGCTTCCAAAATGATATCACTGGAATTTGGATTACTTGTTCCAAATTTTTATCAGTTACAAACTTAACTCAGTTGAAAGAATAAGTTAAGCTTGTAAGCAGAGCTCTCCTATAGCCTCCTGAAAATGAAAATCATAGGATCTTAGAATCATAGAATGGATTGGGTTAGAAGTGACCTTAAAGATCATCTTGCTCCAACACCCCTGTTTTGCAGGGATGCCACACACTAGATCAGGCTGCTAAGAGCCCCGAAATCTTTATTTCTCTTTTAAAAAGAACGTTAAAATGGTCTTATAATAGATATTAAGCAGAGGCAGAAGCTAGAATAGATATAGAAGTATTTGGCCTCTAATGAAATAACAAAAACTCATCAGCATACAGTGTTGATTCATGCTCATGCCTCTGCAATATCACCTGATTAGAATTACTGAGAATTGTATTGATCAACTTGTCCTTTCTGCAAGTAATTACACCTAGGCAAAGTGTATGAAAAATGCTATTATTCACATTTGATAATGTTTTATCCCCATATTTTCTACTGTTTAGAAGATTACACAAAGTATAGGAGCATGTCTGGGTGTTTAGAAGAGGTCTCAGAAGGTCATGTTAGGGTGACTAACAGTGCAAGGAAAAGAGAGGTTTTATGCTTTCTCTGGTCTCTCCAAGGAAGAATTCATGCCAGCGTATTTTTGGAGAAGCAGCAGATGCGCACCCATTTTTTATCTCCATCCACTAGAAAACAATAAATACACTTTACATTCAGAGGAAGCATATACCTTCAGCATGGTTTTTCTTGAAAATTTAAAGATGGCACTGAAGGAGCTGAAGGGTGAAAGCATAATATGTGTCTCCTGTGTAAGCTGCGTTGATATCTCATCCAGATACTGCATACTCTGCTTTTCAGCCAGCCCCTTCTGGTTCTTGGGAAATGGAAGGCCTTAGTGGAGAAGGCCATCCAGTTCCTGAGAAGTGAAGATGCTTGATTTAGATATATACTTAGCATAACCCCTTAAGTTGCTTGTCACAGTTTGGGGGGTAGGGCAGCACTGGCAGAGTGCCACAGCCTGGTGGGCTATGTCGTATTTGCCTAACGAGCCTCACAAGCTTTCATTAATGTTACATGGAGCAGTGGATATGAAGCTGCTGTGGCAGGTCTGTTAGCAACGGTACATGCCTTGGGGCAAGTGATGTGCAAGACAAACTCTGTAAAGGAGCCAGTCTCATTTGGAGTACTGTTCCAAATTCTCCAAATGTACTATGAAAAGTGTGTGTATTTATGGCATTAGTTACTTCAGTGCTAGAGCCTTTCTGTGTCAGAGTGCAGAGACTGCAAGGAAGAGGTCATGGTTTGCCTGTATGGGTGATTTTTTATTTAAGCTCTTGTGTCTGTACAGGATTTTCAATGTAGAGTACAGCAGGCAGGGCTTCATAAAAATGCTTGACTGGAGGGGAAATGAAAAGTCTCCAAATTGCTTGTTCAACAGCAACAAAAATCTCTCTTTCCTAACAGTAAAAATATTCTATTAGGATGTACAAATTTACAAATACTGAGCAAACATCATAAAATGGAGGAAAACTGTAGTGCACCAAATACATGGCTAGGAATGTGTTTTGCTACTGGTGCAGCAGAAACAAGTACACAGATGCTGCTTGCATCAGTCTTGCTCTTGTGGCTACATGGAAATTTTTGACTTTTGAATGGGAATCTGTGAATACATCATGCTCGTTTTTGCACATGAAACATTAAAGGCCTCCACAACCCACTGGATCTGCTGCTGTGCAGGACGGAGCTATGGCTGGACATTCTTGCATTTCTCCTACAACTCTCAACCCAGGGAGTCTCTCTAGACTCATTCGAGGCAGATGAGACCTCAGAGGAATGTGGTGGTGAGAAAATGAGTCCAAGTTTAAGAGAATATCTGTTCACATAACAACATCTGTCTGTTTTCTCCATTTGCTAATCCTGAGCATTCCTGACCACAGCAAAGCTGAGCTCTGCTATAGCCTTCTCTTTAGTCCTCTGACTTAATTTCCATACCGTCCACTTTCAGTCTTGGGCCAGTCGTGTTTGTACTGTATTTTGGCAGGAGCACACCAGTGCTGTAAGTTACCTCATCCACCTCTGTGTCCCTCTATATCAAGAACTTCTTGCAGATATGTCTGCCCCATGTCACTATGCATCACACACAAGCTTTGACCTGAGTGAGTTATTAATAGAAAAGGCTTGCCTTTCTCAAGCCAATTGGCATGCAGCACACTGAACTTGCTGTATGGATGTGTTGTTTCCTTCTGCTGCTTGTTGGATGCACAGAGTGGGAGCAGGACTGAGAAAATAGATTTAGACCTTCCTGTGCAACCTATAGCAGGCTGGGTACTGTGGAGGATGGAGGGCCAAGTGGTTCTTCTGTCCCCCCATCCAATCCTTGAACCAGAGGCAGTGCTGACAGAAGTGACTCCAAACATACAATGTTTTACATTATACCATAGCAGTTACACCCAGTTGTGGTCATGGCTGTATTACTTCTGTTTTCCAAGGACTTTCAGGACTGCAGAACAGAGATCAGCACCTTGTCGTGTGATTTCACCATCCTCAGCATGTGAGGCAACCAGCAGCAAGTTCCTCTGGGAAGCTGGGTTTTGCTGTTTTGGAAGGTCAGGAGAAACCTCAGGTCCCAGCATTTTCAGTCTCTGTGTCCCAGTTCCACAGCAGGGACTGGATATCTCAGAGAGATGAATCTGGGGAATCTTAGGTCAGGAACAAGATGTCATTACTGTAGGCATGAGCACACTCACAGTCATGTGTAGCTACTCTAAGGGACACTGACAATGTGACTTAAACCATACAGTCCATCACAGTGCCAGAGAACCCTTAATCTTCCTTGGGACTACAGTCTGATGCTCTAACACCTGTGTTACATTGTCTCTTGTCTGGATTTGCAAACACAGGTGCAAAAGAAAAGCATTTAAAGACAGGTACATATAACAAAATCCTTCCTAGTTGCACAAGTGACTTAGTTTAGGAAATTGTCAGCTTAGTCCCCAGCTTTTAGGGCTGACCTCTACTAAATCAGCTTCACAGTATGTCTTCTCTGTCCCTTTGGCCATGGCTCCCTTTAGTGCTGTTGAGGTTTGCCTGCTCACTCTTATCTCTCTTAGTTAAACCTTCCTTCCTCTTCTCACTTGGATTTATGTCTCTCTGGCCTAGACCTCTTTTCCCTTCCCACTTTCTAGAGCTGGATTTAAAAAGTGGACATGTCTGTGAGCAGCTCGAATTTCTCTTCCCTTTCCCATTATCTTCTTTTGTGTTTCCTCACACTGCATTTTTCAGTTAATTCTTCTCTTCTACTTTTCATGTTTTATAACAGTGAAATATGATGAAACACTGAAGTACATGGAATTCTTCGGCCTGAGCTATCCTAAAATGTCATTTTTGTGTATAGATTAATGAGTCTCTATTACCAATAACAATGTGAACTAGGGCTCTGATGTGGTTTCACCCTGGCCAGCAACTACATCCCACACAGATGCCCACTCATTCCCCCTGGGTAGGATGAGGGAGAGAATCAGGAAGGTAAAAGGGAGAAGCCTCATGGGTTGAGATAAAAGAAGTTTAATCAGTATAAAGCAAAAGCTGCACTTACAAGTGAAGCACCACAGGGAATATATTCACTGCTTCCCATGGGCAGGCAGATGTTCAACAACCCCCAAAGCAGGGCCCCATCACATATAATGGCGACTTGTGAAGACAAATGCCATCACTCTAAATGTCTCCCTTTTTCCTTCTTCTCACACAGCTTTATATGATAAGCACGATGCCATATAGTCTGGGATATCTTTGTGGTCAGTTCAGGCCCCAGTTGTGTCCTCGTCTAACTTCTTGTGCACTCCCAGCCTTTTTACTGGTGGGGTGGGGTGAGGAGCTGAAAAGGCCTTGACGCTGCTCAGCAATAGCTAAAACATCCCTGTATTATCAGAACACCTTCCAATAAAAATCCAAAACACAGCTCATACTAGCTACTATGAAGAAAATTAATTCTACCTCAGCAAAAACCAGCACAGGCTTCAAAGTGATTTGTCCAGGTCACTGGTCCCTGTATTGCATTCTTCCAGTGCTAGGGGGCAGGATGGCACAAGGGCTTCCCAACTCTCGTTGAAGGACAGCAGCTTTCCTTTCTTGTCCTTGGTCATGGATCTTTCAGCAAGAGAGTGAGAAGCAGGGGACATTGCACCGTGAATGTGTGAAATGTGGGCTACTTGGGAGACAACAAATGCTTTAAAATTCTGTTGTGCTTCTTCTCAAGTTGCAGGAATTTCACACGTTTACTCCGTTGGTGAGTAGAAAAAGTAGATTCCTATCAGAAGACATAGGCAATGTATACCTGTGCTGAGAGTACCCTGTATGCTCAGTAAGGTACTTGGAGCTGAGGGCTCCATATATTCTCATCTTGCTGTGCCCTAAGGGCATCCTCAGTGGTCTCCAGAACACAGAAGTTACAGTGCTTGTCACAAAGGGCTATTATTTAAAACTAGGTGTGCAGTTTTTAGAACTGATGTGTAGTATTTAAAACTGGTGCTTAGTGCTTAGAACGATCGGTTCTGACTTTATCTAAAAAATCTCTTGCTATGAGAATTGATCAGCTATCCTGAGCAGCGATGAGTTTACAACTACTGTCAAAGCTAGCAGGGTCCCTCAGGGCTGGTAAGGCTTTCTGAGTACTGAGTCTTTTTGCTTGGAATAGCTGGTCTCCTAGCATATACATTCAAACTTCCCTCTGGCTATTTAAGGAGAAGATCAATAGTTCTTACAAATGCTTCATCTTTTTTACTTCAAAATATAGTTTTAAAAAGTTACCCTTATCTGGACTGTATCTCCTTGAATCTGGGTAATGGCATTTCAATATTTATATTATTCCTGCTTCGGAGTACTACCAGTGGATTGTTAACAGAAAAACAGAATACAAAATCTCAAACAAAAGGAATCAAATTTATTTTTTTTTTAACTAAATTGATGGTAAAATTCCTAAGCATCAGACCACTTAATATTATTGCAAAAACTGAAATGAATGCCTGTCATTTCAACACAGAGGTAATGTGTTCTCCTTAATAATGTCTAGTTACTGGAACCTTGCAGTATTGCCTATAAAAGCTTTTACAATGCAAAAAGAAAAGCAGAATATATTCTTAGTGATGACTTAGGTGAATTAAAATAAAATAAATTTCAGTGCATCAATGTATATAATCCATTTCCTTCTAAAGGCTTATCAAAAGACTTTTAGCCTGAATAAGCCTTGGAAGGCCAGGTGCTTGACTGTGACATACTCTAGTAACTGAATTGCAGCAGGTGCTCAAGAACCTATTTTCAAGAGAAAAATGGCCTTGCTAAAAGGATAACTATTATGCTAAATATTACTGTTCTTACAGCTCTTTGCAAACAGAGCTTGGCTCAAAGTGATTGGGGTATAAAAGATGTCTGCATATGAGAAGACGGCTGAAAAATTGGTGATAGGTAGGCTTCACGTTCAGTATGTAGTGTGAAAAGACATTTAAATATTGCAAATTGAAATGCTTACCTAACACTCTTTCACATTACGAAGAGACATAGTACATTAGTCAGACTGGCAGGGAACTACAAACTTGATTTAAAATTTACACAATTCATCAGTACATAATAAGGTTTAAAAGTCAAAATACAAATTATTTTTTCTTCCCATTTTACTATGAACTCCCTACATGGACAGTATTCCTTCCCAAAATTTCCAGTTGATTTTCTTTCAGGTTAAATATTCTTCCCACATTTATATGTGTGCTTTTTGCGGTGGCCCAGCCCATGGAAGGGCTGGATGAAGACCCGCAAAGTCCCCGAGCCTTTGAAGCCCACTGCTGGGACGGCTCTGGTACCTGAGTTTGAAGATCATCTTCATCCAAGTTACGGCTTTGCCCCATAGGGCTCTGTTGCTAGGTTTCCCCTGTCAATCGGCCCTTTGGCCTCCCAGCGCTTTTATCCCTTATGTGTCTGTACCCTGGAATGTTCTCCCTTCCCTGCTCTCCCACTGGCCCTCGTTCTGTAGCCCCTCCCTTGCAGTATCCCTATTGGCTCCCTTACCCTAGCCCCGCCTTTGTACCGCCCCTGCGCCCTCGGACCACTGGCCCTGATGCTCTCTCCGTCCCTCTATAAAACCCTTGGGCCCTGGGTGTTGTGTTGTCTTCTGTGGTGTACCCCTCAGCAATAAGCTTCTGGAACTAGAGTGGAAGAGCCCCTCCTGCCTCTTTATTCCCGGAGACGCAGTGAAGGCCTTTGTGTGAGTGTGTGCTTCCAGCAGCACTGGTGACCAGAGTGTCTGCGAGTGTGCTTGAGGGGCACCGCCTGGGCATCCTGAGCACGGGCTGGGACGATTCAGGCAGGATGCGGTTTTCAGACCACCACTGCACCCACACTGCATGGTGTGTTAGAAGAAACCTTCTCCATGGAGTTTAAAGAAATTTTAGCCTTGTTACTGCTTTGTTATGGCTCAGCTGAGATGGATGAAAACTATGTGAGAACTACTTGTGAAGATACTTAAAAGTTTGGCCTGAGGAGAAGTCAGTGATCACTGGTAAGTCAGGCATACACAGCTGTAGATGGCTAGTTCATTTGCTCAGGATCATTAAGTCTCAAAATGTCTGTGGATAGTTAACAGGTTGTAGTGTGATACTTGGAGCACCTGTCCTAGCACAGAAGACTCTGTATCCAACTGAACTGTCTGGCTCTGGCATACAGCTAAGGTGGGCAGCCCTGCAGGGGCAACAGGACCTACATCTTTGGGAAAGAGAACAGGTCTGATCCTTTCAAATGCCTTTAAATTAAAAATTGTCTGAAGTCACACAGACATTCAGTAATCAAGCCCCGTATGACACATATTTTATTTATTGTAGCAGTATGTTAACATTTCTATTATTTAGTGAACCTCATCTGTAACTAGGCATGTCTTCACAATAAAATTCTCCTGCAATATGTTGCTAACAATTAGAAACAAGCCTTCTAATATGTTGTAGGCAACCTTTATCTATAGTGCTTCATGCTGTTGAAAATAACAGCTGGAATGTGGATTAAATCATGCCAAAAATGACACATGCATCCTGCAATTATTCATGAACTATTTATGATACTGGTGAGAAAATGGTCACCAAATACTTAGAGGTCTAGTTTTGGGTAAGTTTGTTCTAGCAGAAGAAAGGGCCTGTATGGCTGCTCAGACTTTTCATGCTTTTCTTTCTGCTACATTGCTGGAAATACTGACCAGATTTTGACTGCTTAGACTACATAATGAGGCAAGAGTGCAAGGCAGAGTTGGATTCCTGATGTTTGTATTTTGCCAAAACATTTCCAAGAAACAAACGTGGGTAAGGAGCAGAGGAGTCCCATTTTGGCCTTTTGATTCCAGGGTCAAAAGAGCCTTCTGCTGGTCTTTGCTTTATTTTCCTTATTTTCTCCAAAGACATACAGTAAAAGAACTACCCTGTCCTGCAACTGGCCAGTAATCTGATTTCTGTAGTTTTGTTGGGGTTGATGACTACTGATCTGTGGATTTGGTAAATAAAACAGGTTATGTTTATTTTTAAATAAGAAAAATATACAAAACTTTCAACACAGTTGAGTCTGATAAGCAGCAATGGCTCTGCCTTAACTTGCTGTGGGATGAGTCATTTCTCTTTGATAATTTAGAGTTTCTGCAACACTTTCCTTCCTTCTTTGCCTAATGTTTCATTTGGGTAACATGCTTAATCAATGTTTGCTGATGTTTGTGCTCTAATGCATACTGACAGCAGGTGCAGAAGAAGTAAATCCCCATCTGCATAAAAATCTTGCTGACATTCAGAAGCATGCTGTTTCACTGTAATTTTCATAGACAGGTGATTTTTCATGGTACCTCCAGAAGGTTCCTCCCACCTCCTTGCTGTTACCTCTGTTTTTCTGCCTGCTGCTATCACAAGCTATGGCTTTGTTTGTAGCCCTACATGAGGTGCCATTTTTAAGTATATCTATTTGTTTTGTTTGATGGACTCTCCTTCGGATTCAGTTCAGGTATGTGTTTAGGTTTCATGGCTTGCATCATGACTTTGAATGTTCTGGCAGACAAAGGACTTGCTTTGAAATGCTGTTGCTGTTCACTGGGACAAGGGGATGTCATAATGCAGGCTTTAAAGCAGGGGTGGAGATCCTGCATCCTAGGGATGAGACACTGACTATTTCATCTGGTTTCTGGCATGATATGGTGATTGGTGTCAGGTTTTGTGGAGGTTTTTTATTTTTATTTTTTCATTACTGCTGTATAGTAGTATGTTAATGTGATACGGTTAGGCAAACTTCTCTGTGCTAAAAGCTTTTGTTCTAAGATTTGCACTGGTGGTTTGAAGTTTAGGAACAAGCAAAAATCATAAAACTTGTTTCTAAAAATGGGGACTTTTTTGTGGTTGGTGATTTTATTGGGTTTTGAGGATCAACGTTAGTTTCCTGTCCCTTTTAATATACCTTAGGGAAGTAAGATGGCTTCCTTTCTTTGCTTTGTCCTCCTTATTCTCTGAGGAAACAGAAAATTAAATGGTTTGTATGTGAAAATTTATGGTCACCAACTGGAATATGTCTTATTCCTCCTGCTAGATTATTTCGAATGATATGTGTAAGTGTTCTTAGAGGTCACCCAAGATCTAAGTAACATTATACAAGTAAATAATTTTACCTCAAAAAATTTTAACTTACGGGGTAAAGAAAAAAGAAAATAAAATACAGAGTCGTATTGACTGTGATAAACCACTGCAGGAATCACGAAAAGAAAACTTGATTCCTAGCCAGGTAAAATACACTGGACCATGTTATCATTTAGTAGACTATTTCTTAAAATGAAATAATCTGATATCCTTCAGGAAGTACCAGAGATGAAATATAAAAAGTGGCTTAATAGGAAAGTTACACAGGGTCATACTTACAGATTTAGTAAACAAAGTAATGTGATACTGAATAAGAAGACATGTAAGGAAAGATATCTATATAGAGCAGGAAAGCTTCAAATTCCATTTAAAAAAATGAAATTAACAAAATTTCACCAAATACAAAATACCCACCAAAATACAAAAAAACCCCAACAACAAAATGGTACATTTCAAACACTAAATAGAACATGAGAAAGAAAAATTCTGTTTAAGGGTTTTTTTTTTAATTTGCTGCTTTGTCTGTTTTCTGTTTAGTTGTCTGAAGGTCTAGGGGCTTTTTTATGATCAAAATGTATATTTCCATATACAGTTTCTAAAACTGTAAGCTATTTTATCTGATTTTCAGGTAAAAAACCCTAGGAAAAAATAGGTGAGTTCAGTTTTTGGTTCAAATACATAAAATGAAAATCAGAAAATAATTAAAGCAAACCATGTGAGAATAATCTCAAAGCAAGCTGAACCTAAACCAATAGTAACTCAGGCTCAGCTGTGCCTATACAACAAAGGCAAAATCCAATACAGCAGGGAAAAGCTGTGGGAAGAAATGCATTAGAACATTATCCATTATAGTATGCTTAAGAAAAATGAGACCCTGTGCTACTAGGTTTCTCAGAAAGCCTTTTGGGTAGAAATCAGCAACTGGCAAAAGCAAATGCTTTGCTACCATCATTCTGTAGCTATTTCAGACACATTGGTAACTAGAAGATGTCCATGAAAAATGTGGGATTGAATGGCAGCTGTAGCTGAGGCTTCCCTTGTAAATTAAGTCTTTGTCAGGACTCCAGTTAAAGGAAAGGTTATATTGCTAAGCAAGCTAGAAAGAAGATATTTTTTGAATAGCTGCGATTCTTTTAATGTTAAAGATAGGTGTGTCAGAGCACTCATGAAATACTGGATGGTGATACATGGAAGTTAAAGTAAATGTGAATATAAAGTGCTTTCAGTGCTTTTGCACTAGTAGCCAGAAAATTGTCCCGCTTAGCAAGAAGAAAAGAACCTACAGAGGCTGAAGACTATCACTGAGTCAAAATTAAAAATAGATGTATGACTAAAAAATAAGTATTAGGTAAGATAAAAGTGAAACAGATTGACAAGATAAAACTTACAGTTAGTAATTGATCAGTCTGCTGACTATACCTAAAAATGCTGAGGACCTTCTGACAGCAAAATAAACAAGACTTTTTGTTACACTACAGTTTTGTGGTCTTAGCCAAGGAGTTGAAATCCAGAATTTACCTCAAAGAATTATTAGTCTAAGAGTTCTACACAAGGTTTCATTTTTCTCATTTAACTTGCAAGGGAATAAAGTAATTTTTTTATGATGAAAGCTTATTCTATTCTAAACATCAGACTTATAAAATCTCACTAATTATATGACACAGATTAGAATTTCCTGACTTCAGTTGCCGCTATCAAGGTAATTGTATGCATGAAAATCTGAAAAGAAAATAGAAAATTGAGTCATTCGGTATAGTTCTCCCTTTCAGTTGTTTTTAACTCAGGTAAATATTAAGGCAATGTCTTGGGGTGACTCTATCATGTGTATCCCCTATCATGCTCTATGCCCGAAAAGTAATATTGTGCCTTTTCTATGCCTTTAAACTGAGCTTGGAAAAAAAAAAAAC
>VZTD01001598.1:26217-47076 GCA_013397725.1 Rhagologus leucostigma
TTTTTTTTTCCCTCTTGGCGTGAGACGGAGAGCTGAATTTTGTTTCCTGGGACTTTGGCACAGCAGTGGGGGAGCAAATATGACGAAGAATTTCTTTTAAGCTGTTTGTAACTAAAAGCACAAATATGTTGGTACAGATGAAGAGCTGCTATTTTGTCGTTTGATTCTTACTAAGCAAAGAGTCTGATGCAGTCAATGCATTGCTGGAAGACACCCACTGAAATTCTCAAAAGACCAGGCTACAATATAGCAGTGTGCAAGAAACTCTCTCTGATGTAGCTCTTGCGGAAATTTCATGCTTACAAGGGCACACCCCTGAATGTGAACTGAAAACAGATGCCCTTCATTGTGGTATAAGGCAGCCTGCACCTTCACCTTTTGCAACCTTTTCTAATCTTCTGGATTGCTCCAGGTTTCAGAACACTGGGGATCAACCACACGTGCTCCAACAGATCTAGCTCATCCAGGTACTTGCATGTCTTTTAGAGTCTTGTTACCACTCACAACTTTGTTCAAAATATGACTTAATAAGAAAAGAGGCTAACAGAAAATGGGCTTGATGAATGTGTTGATTTTGGCTGGGGTAGAGTTAACTTTCTTTACCGTGGCTGGTATGGGGCTGTTGGGGATTTGTGCTGAACACAGGCTTGGTAACATAGAGATGTTTTGTTGTTGCTGAGCAGAGCTTCCACAGAGCCAAGGCCTTTTCTGCTTCTCATACTGCCACGCTGGTGAGGGCACTGGGGGTGCCTGGGAGGTTGGGAGGAGACACAGCCAGGACAGGTGACCCCAACTGACCAAAGGGAAGTTCCAGACCTTGTGACATCATGCTCAGTATATAAAGTGGAGGGAAGAAGAAGGAAGGGCAGATGTTCAGAGTGATGACCTTCATCTTCCCCATGTTCCTCTAAATGATGAGGCCCCACTTTCCTGGAGATGGCTGAACACCTGCTTGTGCATGGGAAGCACTGAATTCATTCCTTGTTTTGCTCTGCTTGCTTGTGCAGCTTTTGCTTTCCTATCCTTCCAGTTCTCTCCCCAGCCCTACTGGTGGGGGGAAGTGGCTGGGGTTAAATCATGACATTAAGTTAATTTAATAATTTTTCATTTTATTGTCAATCAATATTGATTTTTAACTCAAGCTATAAACTCTGTGTGTCTTGCATTTTATTTGTTTTACCTGTCTGCTCAGTTGACCTTTTGGCACCATCTATCACAGGTGCTGAAATCTTGCTCTGTTGTGGTTTCTGAATCTGGGTTAAACCAGTTTGGGTAGTTTAGCAGAATCAACATGTATTAGACCAAAGTCAATGGTCCTGAGTGTTTGCTGATAGTCTGGCACTTCTGGAATTGTTCCTTTCTGTCTTCATGTCTTGCTGAATAAGCAGGTGAATTAATTTGAATGCCACACTAAACAGTTTAGTTAAAAAAAAAAATCTCCGATTTGATTATTACAGATTAGTACAAATCAGTTAACTCTCTCTCCTACGGAGACAGGTAGTCTTTTGTTGCCTCCCAAGATGTATTGTCAGAGTGAATGCACAGGATATGTCAATTTTGCCGCTTGCATTTAATTGCTTCCCACAAAAAAAGTAATGACAATGAGGGGCTGGAGCCAACTTTGCAAAGTTGTTGTGTCATTAGTGGGTATCACTTGTTTGTTTATGTACATGGAGCAATGAGGGGGAAGAGGGAGTACAGTCATATGTGCTGAATTTGGGAATTCATCCTTTTTTATAATCCCAGCTTGATACCGAAGATGCCAGAAGCTGCAAAGTTAGAGGAAGTACAACTTTTTGGGAGAATTGCCTCTTGCTTTGGCCACTCCCTTTTGACCCCCAGATGTTTAACACATAGCTCTAGTAACACTGCTTGCTAACTGGTAACTTAGGCATGGCTTGTTTAGGGATTCCTCACCTGTGTAGAGATAATGACTACAGTCAGTCCAACCTGTTTTAGTTGTATGGATTACATTTGTATATGAAAGATATATATGACTGGTATTGTGGTTGTGGCTGTTTATGTGGGTAAATTCAGTTTGCTTTATACCTGAGAAATAAGTGTAAATAATTCAATAACATCTTTTCTATGGAATTCAAGATTCTGGCATCAATATTTTCCTAACCCACTACCAGAATAGAACTGATATCAGGTAACAGTGATATCAAGTATCCACAAAAGCAAATATCCCTTTTGTGTTAAACATGATATACAAACTTAGCATATCAACTGCTTTTTAAGTGCCAGGCTGACATTTTACATAAATCTAATCTCATTCTGCTTCCAAAGGATTGTAAATCCTGTTGAGGTGACTTTCAGAGAAGGCCATGGAGAAAATTTAAACCCCAACTACCCCTTAGCATGCACCAGAGCAATAATATACATGCAAACGCCATCACAGATTTCTACTAGTTCTTGCCACATGGCTTCTGAACTTTTCTGCCATAAGGTTAAACTGGATTTGCTGGTGATCTCAAGGTGCCTTTAGAGTAGACCGAAGCTTGTAGTTAAGCTAGAGGCACCTTACAGCAACAATGGGGGATGTGTGTGTGCATGTGTATGCGTGTATAGAGCCAATCTGCCAATATCAGCCTGTTTTGTCAAAGTGCTGTGTAAATGTAACATGATCTAGGAAGCTTTCAGTCCAGCTTTTTGATGAAAGATGTCAAACAGATCAGGCAGGAGTGCTGAGATAACTTCTGAGTACGATGTGTTCTTTATTTTAGCATACTGAAAACATAACAGAGACAGATTGTAATTCCTATGTTAAACAAAATGGTAATCTCAGTTTAGTTCTTTGTGGCTAAAGCTATCAATCAGAACCAGCACTTCTGTTTGTTACTCCAGGAGTGAAATGGAGACCTAAAAGGAAATGACACTTTGGGGGATTAGAATTAAATAACATTCGTTCATCAGCTTGCACTTATGCTATCTGGATAATGGCTATGTACTTTTTAAGATAGAGTCAATCTAATGCAGTTAGAAGATATTAAATAAATGTTTGAAAATGTTGTCAAAGAATAAGAATCACATATTTACCTTGGGTTAGTGCCAAAGATGTCAACATTTGAGAGCTAGGTGTTACAGTGCCCTGCATCTTTGTGTTACTAAACTCTCCACTGTATCACAGTAGCTTGAAAATGAGAGGATGAAAAGCCACTGGCCAGTCTGGAGGTGAAAGGCAAATACACGCTGAAATACTGCCCACTGAAGTGCAATCTGTGTTGCACCAATTGCACTAACCTGTGCTCTGCTGATTTAGATGTGTAGCTTTCCCATAGGGTGCCTAGTAAAGTACAGCACTTCCCATAAATACCTCCTAGGTGCAAAGGAAACTCAGTAAAAGTAGCCGGTAACTACCAGGCATGTTTTCAGCCTGGTAGTCTCTTCTCCAGCTGTTGAGGTAATAAGCAGGAAACTATTGCTATTTGAGACCTATTTGAGTCCAAAGCTGCCCTTAAGAATGTAAGGCCGACTTTGCTCTTTCTAACATGCGTTTTTTCCTGAAACATACCTGTTTCTGTCATTTGGGAGAAGCCTCCTGAAAGTCTGCCTCTATAAAATAAAGCTAATGTATAGGGCACATCCCATGAAAGAAAAAAATATTGTATGCTAACTCTTGATCTGTGCTTGAAGAAAGTTTAAAGCAAAATGGCTACTGGAGAGTTTGAAAGTTGTGCTTTGCTTGTATTGGTAGGGTACTCTAAATACCTGGCTGTGGACGTAGTCTGTTTCTTACTCTTCCTCACTGTACTCCTGGGTCTTGGCTTGGTTAACAGGACAGCTTCAGCCATGGAGGGGAGGAACGCCCTGTTGACAGCAGGCAGGTGGAGATATTGGCAGGACATGTGCATTTTTCTCCCATCTTATTGAGGTAGTAGTCTTGCTCTCTTGATTCCTGAATGAATGTTTTAGCCTTTCAGCTGTTTTATCCAAGAATCAGGGGAGAGGAGAGGCACTGGTGTTGCATTTGGAAAGAAAGCTGAACTAACTGGATTCTGTGGGAGCCTGGCTACTTACACATTAAATAAACTGAGAAAACATCTACCAAATTCAGCTTTACAGGACACATAAGCTAAGTTTTAAATTCCAATATGGTTCATTTGAGAGAGTTGAAGGAACCAGCCTGGGTAGAAAGAGTACATCCAAAAGCAAGATGCTTTGTTAGCCTAAGTTCTTAATCTACTGCCCTACACAACTTGGTGTCAAGCACTGCCCCCGCATCCCATCCTGTAATGTGTGCTTAAAAGTTGCTATTCAAAAGCTGCCTGCAACTCACTCAAGTAGCAAATTCTAAAAAACTGTAATTCATTGTCAGTAGTTGCTGTGTGCCATTTTGTCTTGCCAAAAACTAAGATTGTTCTTGCATGCTATGGGAACATGGATAATTTGTAAGCTTGAACAATTGGTACTACCCACTGCAGGTATAATTCACCCCGCCATGCATAAAGCAAGCAAGTTGAGTAATTAATGATCACGATTTAAGAATCCAAGTAGACAGTGTAGCAATTATACATCAATGCTTCATTTCTACTAAAAGCTGTATACCAGCATTTCCAGTGCTCTGTGATTCAACAAGAAAACATTAAGTGCATATTTCAAGATAAACACCATGTATCAATGCTTCTGGCCCAATTTCTGATTACAGAGGTATACATGTATTATAGATGTGCATTTGGTGCGTGATACTTCATTTTCCACAGTGAATATATTATTTTGTCTAGCTGGGCTTTGACTTCAGAAGAAAGGAGGCACTGCATGAAGAGGTAATGTATCTGGCAAAGACAGGGCCACATACATCTCTCCATCTCAGGCAGCTACACTAGGAAAGTGCCTACCCACATCTGCAATTCTACTGTCTCAAATGGAGTAAAATTCAGCACCTTTCAGTGAAGGCATTGAACCAGCTTGCTCTGGTTATCATTTGGTGTGTCAAATTATGACAGAAGCCAAAAAAATCTGTATGTGTCATAGTTCTTTGGAGTTAACTACAAATAGTTAGATATGTCCCAAAAGTCAGTAGGTGTTCCAGTGATTGTGGTTTCTATAAATTTTTTTGAAGAGACTCAATAACTCAGGATTTTGACTGTTGTTTCATATTTTTTACAGCTTAAATGGTCCTTGTGGAAGAAGAGTTTTCTTCCCTGCAGTATCACAGAATCACGGAATTACCTAGGTTGCAGAAGACCTTTGAGATTACAGAGACCAATCTATGACCTAACACCACTTCGTCAACTTGACTATGGCACTAAAGTGCCACATCCAGTCTTTTCGTAAACACCTCCAGGGATGGTGACACCACCGCCTCCCTGGGCAGCCCATTCCAATGCCCAATCATTCTTTCAGTGAGGAACTTCTCCCTGATGTCCAACTTAAAACTCCCCTGGCGCAGCTTGAGGCTCTGTCCTCTTGTCCTGTTGCTGGTTGCCTGGGAGAAGAGACTGACCCCCACCTGGCTACAGCCTCCTGTCAGGCAGTTGTAGAGAGTGATAAGGTCTCCCCTGAGCCTCCTTTTCTCCAGGATGAACAACCGCAGATCCCTCAGTCACTCCTCGTATGACTTGTTCTCCAGACCCTTTCCCAGCCTTGTTGCCCTCTTCTGGACGTGTTCGAGCATCTCAACATCCTTCGTAAATTGAGGGGCCCAGAACTGGACACAGCACTCAAGGTGTGGCCTCACCAGTGCCGAGTACAGGGGGAAAATCCCTGGCCTGGTCCTGCTGGCCACACCATTGCTGATCCAGGACAGGATGCCATTGGCCTTCTTGGCCACCTGGGCACACCCTGGCTCATGTTCAGCTGCTGTCACCAGCACCCCCAGGTCCCTTTCTGCCAGGCTGCTGTCCAGCCACTCTGTCCCCAGCCTGTAGCACTGCAGGGCATTGCTGTGGCCAAAGTACAGGACCTGGCACTTGGCTTTGTTAAACCTCGTGCCGCTGGCTTCGGCCCATCGAGCCAGCCTGTCCTGGTCCCTCTGCAGAGCCCTCCTACCCTCCAGCAGATCAACACTCACACCCAGCTTGGTGTCATCTGCTAATTTGGTGTGGTAGACTCAATTATCAGAGTCCAGATCATCAGAAAAGATATTAAACAGGACTGGGCCCGACAGTGATCCCTGGGGGCCACCGCTAGTGACTGGTCCCCAGCTGGATGCAGCACCACTCCCCACCAATCCCTAGGCCCAGCCAACCAGCCAGTTCTTAACCCAGTGAAGGATCTGTACACCAAATACCATGTTTCTGCTGAGCCTGCTGTGAATCCAACCATGTGCGCTGCATGGTCTGAACTGGTGATCTTCACTGCTTAATCTTCTCATGGGCCTTCAATTCTTTTTGGCACAGAAATGCAGGACTACAAGTATTTTGGCCCTGATAATGACAAGTGTAAACACCTAGTCAGTCATAAAATAGATGGATATTCATCTTCTGTCCAGAGAAACATGTGGTCTTATTGTAAGAAATTTTGAATTACATTGCAGATGAGAGCCACTCTGCCCTCTTCCAGTTATTGTGATTTCTGACTAGCACTGTCAAAAAATATGAATGACTTACTAGACCTAAAAATTATTTTCATAAATACAAAATGAGTTAGAAAGACACATGCACTGCAATGACCTTATTGATTAGCTCAAAAATATTTTAGCATTTCACTTTTTCTACCTCTCTCGTGTGTCTCTTAAGTTTCTGGTAGAAGGATTGCATTGTACAGGATGCCATGTAACAGTACAATAAAAGCCCCATTTATGCCAATAAAGCTGGCAAAATGTAATAGAAATGTAATAATCTTCCCAAGCACAGAGGTGAGGCTGAGAGGTCGTTAGTTTCCAGGTTTCTTGCCTTCTTAAAGATGGGTATGATGTTTCCCCTTTTTCAGTCACCTGGGACTTGCCCATGACTTTTCAAATATCATGGAGGATGGATTGGGAATGGCATCAGCCAATTCCCTCAGGACTCTGGAATGCATCTTGTCAGGTCCCATAAGCTTATGTATACTTGGGTTCCTCAGGTGGTCACAAACCTGATCTTCTCTTACAGTGGGTGTGACTTTGCTCTCCCAGTCCCCATCCTGCTGTCCATCCACTTGAAGGTGTGAGAAGAGAGTTTGCCATTGAAGACTGAGGCAAAAATGTTAATAAGTACCTCAGCCCTCTCCTCCATTGTTACCAGCTTAACAGCTTTGTTTGTCAGAGGAAGTACTCCTTCTTTGGCCTTCCTTTTCTGGTTAATGTACCTGTAGAAGCCCTTCCTGTTATCCTTTGTGTCCCTTGCCAAGTTCAGTTCCAGCCTTGCCATGGCCTTCCTTACCCTAACCCTACACAACCAAACTTCTTCTCTGTACCCTTGCCAGGTTTTCCATTGTAGTTTCCACCATGCATTTCCTTCTTTTCCCCTAGTTTGACCAGCAGTTTCCTACCCAGCCATGCCAGTCTCTTGCCTTCCTTGCCCAATTTCTTGCTCTGGGAATCACTAGCTCTTGCACTCTGTGGAAGACTTCCTTAAAGACCTGCCAGCTGTGTTCTGCTCCCTTGCCCCTGAAGACAACCTTGCAGGGGTCCTATTGACTATCTCCTTGAGGACTTGGAAGCTTGCTATACTAAAGCTCAGGGACAATTTAACTTTTCATTTTTAATTCTGTTTCTTTTTAAAAAACTCCTCAGTCAGCTTGGGTTTTTGCCTCAGGTGACCCCAAAATTGTGTATTCCATATTTCCTCTATGTCAATATGTGCAGCCTGTTTTTACTGTCACTTTAAGACTCAACAACCTAGGAAACAGAACTTGTGTGTTTAACACCAGGTTCACAGAAGGGGGCCTGTGAGGGTCCCTTTAAAAATGGGAAGTCGACATGTACGAGCTCTCTTTCATTGTCTCTGGGCTACTGAGGGGATTGCCTGTGGCAGGTCTCTTGAGTTGCAACCTAAGAAGCTGCAGTCCTAAACTGTTCCAAACCTTTTTCACCACTCCGGGCTGCCAGACCTGGGCCTGCATCTTTTTGGTGCTCAGCAAGACCATTTCTTCTCCCCTGCAATGCAGCAGTGACTCGGAACTGCACTGGCATTAATGTGACCATTCAGGCCAGAAGGAAGTAGGGAGGCTGACATCGCAGGTCTGGAGCTTCCCAGACATGCCGGCACCTCCATCTGCCACCAGAACCACTTAATAAGCTCCTTTTTTTATTCCAGAGGGAAGGTTGTGCTGAGGAGAGATCAGACCTGCAATTTGCTAGGACGTTTCTTCCAGTATTTTTGGCAGCATCAGAGCCTTATGGACAAAAACAGTTTTTCCAGGTTTTTTTTGTCCTTGTTCCCCATTGTTGGAGTGAGGGAGTCCTGGAGCCATGGAGGTTCGGTTACTGTCTTGTTTTTTTTTCCTTTGTTCTTTCTCTCCACCACATGGTCTGGAGAAGGGGACTTCTCCACCATCTTGTCTTTTTCTTCTGGCCCATGCAGGCTGCTACAGTGGCCACCTTCTTGGAAGGAGGGCCTTCTCCACCATCTTGTTTTCTTTTTTGCTGGGGGGTCCACAAGACTCAGTACCTGTGTATCTAGTGGTTATTGCTGTTATCTTGGTTGTTGCTGTTTTTCTTTTTAGCAAACTGTTATCTTTTCATTTATGTCTTCTCGCATTTGTCTCTCCTTACTGGTGAAAGGGGAGTGGTTAAAACTAGGGGGGATGTAACTAATTTTGGAGTTCTCACCCCACATAATTGTCTTAAACTAAGACACTTTTGTGGAAGACTAAGTAATAATTTGAGATCTGTGTTTTCAAATCATACTATATATTCATATGATATGGCATTACATATTAAAAATCTCTGGTCTAATATATAAATTTTACAGCATTCAGAACTGAATGTTATCCCATAATACATGTTACTATTTAAAGGTACGTATTCTCCATAGAACAGAAAAAAAAGACAAACAATAAGCTCAGATCTCTTGATTCTATTTACATGTTTTAAATAACACACTGTCTCATTCACATAGCCAAAACAGTTTGGCAAATCAAAATGAAACAATTATTTCAAGTTAGACAAGTGGTGATTGTGTATATTTTAGTATATCTATCCAACTGCAGATCCAGATAACTACTGTGACTGTGAAAACAACATTTGTAAACTAAAAAATTTTTGTTCAGTAGAACTGTTGCAATAAGAAATTCATTCATTTGCAAAACACTCTCAGCATTATTTAACATGTAACATCTTAACATCTCAGAAATTAATTAACACTCAAAGCAATTATTTTATAGATAAAAAGACTGATTAAAGACTGATTATGCATCAAGCGTGGTTTTCTTTTTTTTTTTTTACAGACATGCACAGATATTTCTATGAGCTTTCAGCAGGTGATGTTACATGAATGACAAAGTCTGTCACAGCAGGCACAGCTGCATGTGTAACTCACTTCCTTATGCTTGCAGGGAGACTTCTCAGAGGGGACAGAGGTGCACGATCACAGCTGGCCGGCCTGACATCCCGATGAAATCACACAGTCAGCAAAGGGCAAACACTCTCCACTTCTACTGGCCCTGTGGTCCCCAACAAACTTTCCGACTTCTGTTTTCTACATGTTAGAAAAGTTCAAGGATTACTTTACATTACTTGTCTTACATAAAATTTATACTCATATAATGAATTATGCTTTAGTTATACATCACTATAGTGTGTTTGCATTAACTCTGCTATGTAAAATATAATGGTGGGTTAATAGCAGGATAATTTCCCCATGGAAAAGAATTATGGCTTTGACCCTCCTGGAGTCAGAATAAAATGCTGCAGAGATAAGAAACCTTATTATCATTAACTCCCTAAGTCCTACCATTACAGATGAACTGAAAAATAGCTTATGTGCTTTGGATAAATTTTTCATTCAACAAATTAACATGATCTAGAGTGGAAAGATATATACATATTATCCTTTCTAAGACTTCTTTAGCTTTTATGTCACTGAAAACTTTATTTATTTATTTTTATTTTTAATGGATGAAGTATTTAATAGTTTGATTTGTCTGGAATTTCATTTTAAAAAGTCATTACTAAATCCATCAGGACCTAGAGCTGCATTAGAGTGATTGAATATCCTTATAAAGTTCCCCTCTATTTGCTGTCAACTGTAATTGTCACAGTAAATGCATTTCAATGACAGTAAAAAATGTAACACATCAAAATGGCTATAAATGGTCTTGAAAACTTGAAAAAAGTCTTTTTGAATGAACAAAGTGTGGCTGTTGAAAGAACGTTTAAAACTGCTATTTAAGAAGTCAATGAACCTCTTTTTGCTCAGTTGTTGATTGCATTATTGGAAATAATATTTTTTTTCATTTTAAGGAATGGCTAAGACAGTTTACTCACTTTAGCATCTTATGAGTTTACTTCAGACTTTTTTGTGTTGCATACCTGCAATATTGAAAGAACTTTAAAATCATTTAATAAGCGAATTAGTTTTGAATGGGTCAGAATCAAGCCTTCCTGGGTAATTGTACACAGTCAGATGCCTTATTCCACTAAAAAACAGGCTTGTGTTATAAGTTACATGTCCAGTGCTCCTTGAGGATGTGTCTTTTTAATATGTCTTTTAATTCTCTTGTTTCATGGGTGACCTCAGGCCTGACATAACTCTTAAACCTTAGTCCTTATGATGAACATAGGATTACTAATTTTTGCCTGCTCATTTCAGTGACTTTTACTGTAATACAAGAGTCTTTTGTAAATGAATTATTTTCTTATGTAAACAGTTCTATGACTGCAGTAGGTTTTATTTACTCAGGGTGAACAGAAGTTTCAACTGCTAGGGACACACTGAGTGGGTGAGATTGGCTGAAGATGCAACAGGCCAGTTTTCCAAAGGGTGAAAGGTTATTTAAAAGTTTCCAGCAGATTTCTGTGATTGAATGTCTTTTTAACAGTTTTGCTTGAAATTTAACTTTGTCTCTGAGAAAGAAATACAAAAGAAAAAGGAAGAATATCTTTACATTTTTCCAGGTCCTTGATTTAGAAATTATTTTGTTTCCAAGCATCTTTATAAAGTTGCATTTGAATGGTTTTGAAATACCGGAATACAAACTGAAAGAGGGGACATTTAGGCTAGATATTATGAAAAAATTCTTTACTGCGAGGGTGGTAACATACTGGAATAAGTTGCCCACGAAAAGCAGAATGTGTTCGTGTTTTGGCTGCTGCAGGAGGATGCTGTTCTGTTCCCCCTGTACCACCACAGCTGTGACCCAGCTCAGCCCCCACTCTTCCCTGCCCTCCAGCATGGTGTTTCACAGCACCCTTTCCAGCTTCTTCCACAATTTGAAGAGGCACGTGTGTCATCCCCTCCTCCCTCCTCAGGCCAGTCAGGGAGGGATGTTCACCACATCCTCGAGCATTGCCTCAAACAGGGGGGCACACTTGAGGCTGACAGGGAGACCTCAACCTGAGTATTGCTGAAGTTTGGGATGTTTTCCTGTGCAGCTACACTGCTCTACCCTGCTGGACCCAGCCCACCATCCCCAGCCCCTGCCCTCTCCCTCCTCAATGGCCCACACCGAACTCTGCAGACCCCAGCCTGCCCTTGTTTGGATTCATGTAGTTGCCAGTGTGGTGGGTGTGGGCTGCCACACACACTGCCCCATGTGCCAGTTCCAGCTGTTCACAGCCCAGTGTGTGTGTTCCAGACAGCTCACACTGTTTGCCGCTGGCTTCTCAAGGGACAGATGCCAAGATGCTGCTGTCCAAGTCAGCCACGCTATAGTTTCTCAAGGAGCAGATATGGACAAAGGGCAGAGAACACCATCTGGGCAGGAGTGTGGGGGGAGAAAAAGAGTAAGAAAGGGCAGGCGGGCACCAAGACCAGTGAAGGGGGAAAGGTGTTCTAGTATTTGTTTCTTCCCTCTCTCCTTCTCCATTCCTGAATCTGGAATTAAAAACATTAATTGGCAATAAATTGTTAAATTACCTAAAGTTGGGTCTGTTTTGCCAGTGACAGGAATTGGCAAACCATCTCCCTGCCTGTATCTCCACCCACGAGCTTCCTCGCTCATGTTCCTGCAGTTTTCACCCACGTCCTGCTGTGGGGAGGGTGTGGCCAGGGGCTGGTGGTGAGGCTGACAGCCAGTCAGAGCCAGCATACCACAAAGAAGAACGTCTTAATGTGAGTGACCCAACACCGGGGAAGAGATGCACTCCTTACATAAAGGATTTGCCACAGCTGTTGGGTCTCAACCCAGTTGTAGGGTTTCACCCCAGTTGTTTGATAGAAGCACAAACACAGACTTGAGATTTTGCAGTCACTTGCAGGTGCCAGGGCAGGTTATGCCCGAGGGGTCACAACACTCTTGTTTCCTACGGCCTGTAGCATTTTAGGCTCTCCTCACAGAGATCCTACTCTTCTCTCTGTCCAACACTTTCTGCACACTCATTGCACCTGTCACATTTCCACATTCTTGCTCCAAACCATCCTCAGCTCCTCTTCCAGTCTCTGGGGTTTATAATTTCCATTCTTCCTGTGATCCTGCTTCTTTGACTTCCCTCCAGTTTGAATCTTCGTGCCCTATGCTACATGTTTTCAGTGGCAAAGGCAATAAAACCACAGGAAAGACAACCCACAACAATTTTCAGCATTTTAAAATTTTCAGCAGTGCCTTTAAAAGCCTCTCTCAGGCTTTGTGATTCTTTTATACATGGTTGAATATCAGGCTCGTTTCAGACAAAACGTAAATGATTTTTTTTTGTTATACACGAAGATGTTTTTACTCTATAAAATGAGGTAGATCTGTGCTGAAATTAGGCTGCGTTCTCATAAGGATCGTAAAATCATATTCCTGAAAGGAAGGTGTTGCTCTCACCAAACTTTGTCTCTCATTCTGAAGCATAAAAACACAGGAGCTTTGTATTGAGTCGCTGTGAGAATTTTAAGTGTGGTTAGACAGCTCATTTCCTCTGATGTATTTTTTGAAATGGACAAATTGTTTTGGTTAAAAATTCAATAAATGCAAATTCACCACTGCCCCTTGCAAAATAAAATAGCCTAACAATGACAACAAAACCACACATGCTTGATCACAACCTCAGCTAAATTCTCACTATAGAAAACTTTAGTTTGAATGAGTGCAATTTTGCAAAATTTCAAGCAGCCCAGCCAGACTCTTGTGATAATGAAAGTATTGGGCAGCACTACTAAAAGTGAATCACAGTACGTATCCCTAATTTTGATACGTTTCTTAAATGTTTGTTTTGGCAAAGCTTAGGCTGGGACAATGATTTGCACGGGAAGCTTTATCTGTTAATGTACATGATTAGATTTTTTGGTCTGAATACTTTTGTCATATCTCAGGTCTGTGAATCAGTCTTTCTGCTATTATACTTAGTTACAAAAGAGAAAAGTGTCACTGGAGAAGCATAATCTTCCTACGCTTATTAGATGAAGACAAGTTTGCTTAAGCATTTTGAGTTTATTAGTTATTGCCATATACAGGTTAGAAAGGTGAAATGTCACATATGCAAAGATTATTTTAAGCACAAACCCTAATATTTAGAGAGAGTTGCTTTGAAAACAGAGAATAACACTGAGAAGGTGCAAATTTGATCTGTGTTGTTGACACCATATCTGCTGAATTATTAAATGAACTGTAGAAATTGCATTCATAGATAAAAATCTTGGCTTACTTAGACCTTATAATTTTCAAAATGTATTTATTATTACTATCATCATCATCATAATTTTTTTCCACATTTTGAAGGACAAATGTGGAAAAATCATTTTTTCTCATTTCTTCTCATTTTTGCCGGAGAGAAAATTTGTTTTCTTAATACATACGGCAGTCTGTGTGGGTTTGCAGAATCTAGAAGAATCCCCTTGGAGAGGAAGCCGAGGCCAGCTGAGCAACAATGTCTATTATTTTCACAGCTAGCTGCCTCAAATTAGCTTCCTACATAAAATTAACCTTGTTTCAGATTTTTAAGTGGCTTGTAAGGATTCTTTGTACGTGTTTAGGAATCTGGCTTCAGGCATTTACTTTTTTAAGTGTTGACCACTACTTCTAATCTGGAACATAAGAAATGTTTGAATTTTAAACATGCAAGCTTTGGATAAGTTGAGAGTTTCCTACATGACTGTCAGTGGAGTTTTTATTTTAAACTGGCAGTTACTGGCATAAATAGCACTTGAATTTTGGCAGTAAATGAATCTTAAGAATATGGATTTGTCAACTTCAGCTCCCAAAACACTACTGCAAAATATTTATTTTTAGACCTAACTGTCCTAGGATGAAATTGCTAATCAAACAAATACAACATAGAATAAAAGTTGAAAAACATATGCTTGAGGTAATATTTTAGCGAAGTATACTAATGGACATAGAATGGTACTGTTGATGTAATTAGTCTACCAGGCTACACATGAAATAAAGGCCAAATTTTGATGTAGAATCTACTGAGTTTATACTGCCCCTTATCTTATGCCATACATAAAGCCAAGGCAGAAGTATGTAAGATCTGAAGACTATGCATCTCTCTTGACAGGAACAATCTTCTAGTAGAGACAAAGTAAACAGAAAATTCAGTCACCTTTAGCAGGCCTTCCACTCATGTAAATCGTACATCACAGTGAGGATGATTGTTAAAACAGTAAATTTCCTCCCTCTTCAGACTCCCCGTGGAAACACAGAACTCAGTTTTGATGCATGGTGGGACACATATATAGTCAATGAAAAAGTACGAATAAGAGAATAAAGAATAAAGCATTGTGTCATAATATTTTACTTCAAAAATAGGAAGTAGGCTGCAAAAGAGGTAGTTTTTGCTATTAAAATCTTGCTAGTTAAAAAAAAAGGTAAAGCAATACTTTGAAAAAAAACCCCATAATTTTTTTTTTTTTTCTGACAGACAGAGCAAGTAAAAATTGGCTTTTGAATATTTTACTTTACACGAGGTATTTATGCTAAAAATTGTGTCCATCTTTATAGGCATGTGATGTCTACCTAGCTTAAGAGTCATGACATTCTGAGTTCGGGAGACTATTCTAGTTTAATGGGAGAGGGATCAGAAAAGAGTAAAACTCTGATTATTAATCCTATTTACATGTACAATGAGGACTTAGTTTTTGCTCATTCTGTGAATAAGAATGTCTGCACAAACAATACCATTTAAATACTGTGGCACCATTTTTAGTGCTCCCACACAATAGCTGATTTCTTAGAGAAAATCACAGCTTTTCCTCAAACACTGTGCCTGCTCTATTTAGGAACTGTGAGGCCTGGGATGAGGGCAGGCAGAGCTTACAGAAACCTCGTGGGCTGCCTCAAACCTGCTTTTACCTCAGTTGTTGCCATGGAGCTTTGGAGAGTTTGACAATTCAGGACAATCACTGGATCTCATATTCACTTTCCATTTTCGTGTTGTTTTTCAAAGAGGTTCTGAATAACACTTGCTGAGAAGGATTTCTTTCCTTCTCAACTTTGCAGTCCGTAATGACACTGTCGACCACAGCCTTAACATTTAAGGAAGGGATGCTGTGTAGAGATGAGGGCATCTAAACTTACCCAGGGAAGTCCACTACCCTGTCGAGTCTGGAAAATGCATAATTTCTGAAGATGCAGGTGTGAATTAGGTTTACACCTGTTGAGCTAAAGATTAAAACATAGTTTGGGAGTGCTAAAAATAATGATCAGAACACACCATAGGATGAAGCCATGGTTTAGATTATATTTAGCAGTCCATACCTGTCTAGGCCTCTCAGACCATGAGGCTGGCAACATAACAGTGCAGGTCTCAGAGCTCCTCTCTTCTCCTTGCTGTCTCCTTGCTTCTCTACAGCTAGGGTTTTATAATACTCCAATTCCCTTTCTGAATCTAGACCATCTCTTCCTGCCTATCTGTTCTTCCTAAGACTGGTCTTCATAACACTCATGACTGGGCACTAGGATACTGCCATGATAAAGTGGGAAATTAGCATCTTTCTGCTTCTCTAGTTACAACACTCTGAAGCAAGAGTGATAATCTTTGTTAAAATATGAAAGCTACAGTTTTCCCATAATTTTATGAGAGTCACAGCACTGACCTTGAATAAAGCAGAATTTGGGGAAAGAGATCTTAGAATGAGTAACCTTTCTGTTGTATGCTAGCTGGTAACAGGGTGCCACATTCTTACTGCTCTTCTCTGCTACTGGATGTCACTATATATCTGATATACAGATGTTGTGAAGGTGAGGGAGAAATTATGGAAGGCTCCTTGCTCAAGGGTTATCCATCAAAAAACTGAGTACCTCTGCCAGCAGACTTGTGCAGAAACTTGACACAACATGTTGGCAGTACACTTCTGTATCTGAAGTCAGATTAAAATAGTTTAACTTCTATTTGTCCCTTCCAGCACACAGACTCACAACCTCCTTGAATCTGCCTGAAACTGAGGGCAGGCTTCTGATGTTTAGTCATAGTGGTATAACCCCAAAACAACGCCTTGAGAGTTACCTGACAAGGGGGTCACTATGTTGTGTTTCCCAGCATTCCTGTATAGCCTCCCAATGATATGTGCTGTGTTGAGCAGCAGTTCTCTTTTTTTTTATACTGAACGTATCAGAAATTTAAATGTCAGAGTGTAAGCATTTGCCAGTGATTTCGTCTAAGTGTGATTTTCTGCAGGTCTCATGACAGTGATTCATGCAGTGCTCATGCAGGTCCTCAAGTGCCAGTAATCTGGGAAAAGTGTCTTTAGCAATTACACTCTTTAGTCCAGATCACGTCATGGCTAGCTGTCAAGATGGTGGCATCACTTGGTCTTGTTATAATCACCTGCAGCAAGTGGATGCCTACACTAGTTGTGTTTACTCCCCTGGCAAAGACTTTTTACATCTAATAACATAATTAATAGATGAAATATTTTATTTTTCTCAGTTTTATTACATGTTCCACAGATTTGAATGCAATATTTCTGTTCATGCATATGCCTATTGTTGCTAGGATTTGCAATGTAACATGACTAGCTTGTTAATGCCTTTTGAGATGATCTGAATCTAATCAGTATGTTCAAATACCCTTGTTTCATGTTCCGCAAGTGCTATGAGAAGTAAATCGTGCCTCACATTCGTTGTCAAAAAAGCTTTTTAATGATAAGAGTCTCAGAATTGATTCTCTTAGGCACAAAGTGGGTTCTGCGTGCTCTGAAGTATCCTAAGGTCTAAGGGGACTTTCAGAGATAAAAAGAAAGGATCTCCAAACTATATGTTTGGTACCTGCCCCAGTCCAGAGATGAGAGTTGTCCTTATGCATGTTTTTATTCTCTTCCAGCCTACCACTGCTGTTGGTGTTGGTGAGTATTCCTGCCACTAACCCCAGTGAGCTGAACCCCACCAAATGAAAGCTTTTGAATTCCGGATCTTGGATATTGCTTGAGAGTGAGCGATAAAACACATCACATAAAAATTGAGTGTCATCTTTATGACCTTGTAACATGCGTTTTCAATAAATCAGGATTCCCAAGAAAAAGAACTCTGATTCCAGAGTTTACTGCTAGAGCTGGGAGGAGCACTTAAAAGTACAAGTTCCTGTTCGCCCATTTTCTGCTAGTACTTCAGGTAGACAGCTTTGCTTCTTTTTCAGGGAAAAAATGGCAGAAAGGAAGGAAGGCACTAATGAAACATTTATACACCACCAGTGCAAAAGTCTAGAATTAAATATTGAAAGGCCTATTCATATTACAGTCTGCATTCAGGATTGGCAGTAATTGGCAATGCTGTTGGCAGTGTCAACAAGGAGGGCAAGAACTGAGTAAGCATGGAGACTTATTCATCCAAAAAAGTGGTTCTTCCAGGTCAGGTTTAATGTGCATTTACTGTGCAGAAAGGGAAGCACGGCACTGTTGTTACTGATAGTGTAACTGTCTTATTTGCACAGCCTTGCATTTGCCAGATCAGTCAGTCTTGCGTGGGGATTTTCTCAGGTGCTAACCCCACTGTCAGTATATTTTGAAAACTATTTCTTACCAGAGGTTGACTTTTGCCTAAATATTCAGAATCAAAGAGGAAGAAGAATATTCTAAGCAGTATAAAAATAATTTGATGGAACATTGCGTAGTTCAAAAAGGCAATGATTTGAAGGCAACTGATGTCATGGAACTGATGCAGTAGCTACTATAGAGCTCTACTTTTTGTGTTTGACTCATCAAAGCTGTAACATGGGACAGATGTTTGCACTGCTGAAACCATTGTCCCACCTTTTCAAATTTTCTCATGAGCTTCACAGTCTTTCTGACTTCTCTTGTTTATTCAATACTCTGCTGCAATGTTAACTTTTTTTGCCTGTCATTTTTACAATGTATCTGCTTCTTTGATTCCCCACTATAATTTCTTGGTAAAGATCCTGATCTTTACCTTGAAGGGCCAATTACAAAGCCAATCATTATCTTCTTATTTGTCTTTTCATGCTGTCTCATGTACAGCTATTATTTGCTGACAATTTTTTTTCTATACCTCTTCATGCCTTTTTCCAGTGTTTCACCTATACCTTGATAGCTTGTGACAGACTTGTCAATAAATCTGTTAGACTGTCATTCTTTCAGTCCTTCAAGACCACATTGAGTTAAGAATTTCCCAAGCATTAACAAACGGGTATATGATCAGGGAGTTTTGAGATACATTTTATTTATTTTCCCGTATTTTGTTTTCAGTTAACTGACATGAGAGCAGTGAGTAGTGCACATCTTGAACAGCTGTAACCACACAGAGCAGGCAACTGCTGTGTGTACTGGGGGGAGGACAGAAAGAGAATATTGAGCAGACCAGGGGATGGCTGCTTGTAAATGTACTGGAGGAAAAAAGTGTGTAAATGGGTGTATCCAAAACTGAGCCAGCCACCTGTAATGGCTGACATTGGACCACTCAACACCCTTCTCTCAATACTCTCCACCAAATGAATCCAATGCATGACAGGAGGTGCTCAAAGCTTATTAAATATGGACATCTTCTCAACAAATGTATTCAAAATGAGCTTCTCAAGTCATGCCAGATATGCAGTGTTTTGCCACAAAGTACCTCACTGATTTGTGGTGGTGAAGTGCTTTTCCCAGGATGGAAAATGATGTAAGCTTCTATCTTTGCTGCTTTTAGCTTTAGCTCCATTTTAGCTACTATAGGCGACATAGCATTCCTCTTCTGTTCGTGTAAGATAATGTTAGCAGAGCATGTGATCTGGCATAGTCTATAGGCCAGAGCAGAACAATACTGTCACTTGTCTTCTGTAACCCTGGAGTGATCGAATAAATTTTGAGTGCCTTCTTAGATTTCAATTTATGGCATAAATTAGAGCAGTTCAGTGACTATTCTAATGTATTCCTTGCTGCCCCCAGATTACAGGGGCTGTTCTGGCAGCCAATAATAACTGAAGTGTAGAAGTGCTTTGGCTAAGCTCTATTTTTTCCAGTCTCATCTCTGGCAGCAAGAGAAAGAAGTGACAGAGACCTGCAGCGTTGCTTTTCACCACCTGGCAATTTTCTTATACATTGAAGAATAGGAAGGAAATTAAGCAAGTTGTTCTGCTATGAGAATGACACTAAACCAGAGGCGGATTCCGACAGAAAAAGGTTTAGCTTTATAATCAAGGACTCAAGAATTATGAGTAAGTCCAGGTTTTGGAGATATAACAACTTATGTGCAGAACCTAGAATACTAAGGACAAGTCTTTTCACTGGTTAGTTAAAATTATTAGAGTTAGGTTTGGAGTAGTGTATGTGTATAATTCACTTAGCCAAAATCAGTTTTTGTCTTTGTGTGTATATCTCATATTTCTTTATCATTAAATGTTGGTATAGGCAAATTTCTGGGTCAAATTCTGTCCCTAGTGACTCTTAAAATCCTCTTCCACAATAAATTAACTTTTAAAGGTCTGATCTAAATACTGATAAGAAACCACAAAGAGCTATCAGCATTGTTACAACCTAATAACCAGCATTAAAAGCTAGCGCTAACTAGAGAGGGACTGAGATTTGGAGAATTTTGTATCATTATTTTTCCTTCCACTAGTAATCTGATAACACATATAGTTGTTGTAGTAGTAGTAGTAACAGTAGTAGTAGTAATAATAATAGTAATAATAATAATGTGGGTTTTTTTAATTTACCATCTGGGAGTACTGAATAAACTGGTCAAATTAGAATTCTGAAAAAGTGGAAACTTGCATTCTGGTTCCTATTTTCATCAACTATGCACTGTGTTAATTAGAGCACATCAATAACTGTCTGTGCTTACTTTTCTCTTTCTGTGAAGTGGAGAAGATAGCTACTCTGTAGTGATGCTGTGGGACTTTCTTCATTAAAAAAGCTCTTAGTCTGTTTTGATTTCACAATTGGATTAATCTGGGGTCCAGGCATAAGCAAATAAGGCTCTGGTATATATTATTATATATTTATATGTAGTATTAGCACATTAGGTGAGGACCTATGTCCTCAGGACAGAAAAAAAAGAGAATTTTTTCAAAATAGTGTTTAAACAATATTTTTAAAATTGTCTGGATAACTGGTTTTAAAAGCCATTTAGGTCCTGAAAGATGAAGGAGTTGTCTAGAAAGATTTGCAAAAGCTTTCAGGTGCCTAACTTCTGTGATCTGCTTTGGTTTCAATGACTGAAAGCTTGGTTACAAATCCCAATGTCCATGCCCGTTTCAAAGCCAAACATTCGAAGGGACTTTTGTTTGCTGCAAGATCTTAACTAGGGGTCTGTAGCCTTCTGCAAAAGGTACGAAGACGGCAAAATTGCTGCCATAAACTGCTGGTAGCTCCGTTTTGGAGGAAGTAAGGGGCGTAGGAAACCCTAATGTAATGTAAAATAGCTGCTCTTACTTAAGCCCGTGATATCCCCCGGGAGCAGAGTGGAGCGTGGCTCGCT
>VZTD01001598.1:47450-85829 GCA_013397725.1 Rhagologus leucostigma
TGCTGTCGCTCCCGCGCTTCGCTCTGCGGGGCGGGGGAGCGCGGCTGCCGGCGGCGGGGCATGCGGGCGGCTCGGCTCTGAGCCCCCGGCCATGGCGGAGAAAGTTTCGGCGGCTTCGGAGCGGGCGCGGGGCGCCGGCCACGTCGGCTCCTCTTGCTCCGGCTCCTCCTCTGGCTCGGAAACTCTCTCCGAGGAGGGAGAGCCCGGCGGCGGCGGGGCGGCGACGGCCCCCGGCGGGGCGACGGCTGTGGCGGAGCGGGCGATCCCCGGCGGGCGGGCAGAGGACGACGCCTCGCTGGAGGAGCGGGATGAGGAGGTGCGCGGGGCCGGGTGGCGGCGGTTGCTTCTCCTCCTCTGTGCTTCGGGGCCGCGCCGGGAGCCCCTCGCAGTGCGACCGTCCCGGGGTGCGAGGTGGAGGTGACCTCGTGGCGGGGAGCGGCTTCGTGCCCACCTGGGGACAGCCCCTTCGCGTCAGTCTCCCCGGCTAAACTCGAGCCTTTCTTGTTTCTGCTCTGCCGGCTCTAGCCCTCTGGCTGGCGATAATTGAGAGTTGGGGGTTTTTGTATGGAGAGAGCATTTTTTTATATTAGGAACGCTTGTTTGTTTTGTTTTATTTGAGTGTGGATTGTTTTTTTTTTTCCCCCGAGCGTGTCACCTTTGGATAGCGTTGATCCAAAGCAAACTCTTTAGTGTCAGAAGGAAGTGATGGGCAAGCCCCTACACTACAGTAAGCCTCTTGTGAGAGCTCATGACAGTCTGTGGATCATGGAGGAGCTCTGTGGGTAATAGATCCGTAGCGTGATACGCGGATACGCGTGTTGTTCCCTTTCCTCTCCTCCTGATTCAGCTACAATACCTGCTTAACGGCACTTTTAAGACAAAACAATTCCCCCCCAGTGTTGCAGTAAAATGACCCTTTTGGGTCTTAAGACGGATTTTTAGAAATTATTTTATTTATTTCTTGTTGCATGATTCACACTCCTTAAATCTATTTCAAGCCATGACCCCAGCCAAGTGCATTGTTCTGTCTGATTGCTGCTTTACTTTGTTTCGGTGCATCATCTCTTGTGTGCCTTACTTACGTCTTTCGTTGTGGTCAACTTTTTAATTTGCTCTTAGGTATTGTTTCTTTATTCTGTGCCTTTATCCGGCTGGATGTGCAGAGGTTTTTTTGAGAAACCTTGCATTTCTAGAGGAATGTCTGTTAAGCTGGTTGAAGTTATTTTCAACTAGTTAAGCTGAGGTTGTCAGGAATGTTTCCCTCTGCAGTAATGGCTGTTTATGTAGCTCCTGTTTTCCCCTTTTCCCGATGCCTCCTGTTAAATTGATACAACAGTAGGACAACATGATGACTTGGAACGAAATATACCTTTTTGTATCCTCCCCCCCTTTTTCTTCTTAAATACTCAAACTCAGACTGGGTTCCTTGCTTCTTTCAACTGCATGAGCCCGCAAAGAGTGGAATGTATTTGCAGCGAAATGCATTTATGATAGAAGTAGAATGAATGTAGATATATCCACTTTTTCTTTTTTTTTTAATATATATAGATGTGAACTTGCTTTTTTCATTGAAGTGAGTAGGAGCTCCGTAGCTGCTGTTAGCATGGAGTGCACTGCTGGGGGCTTAATATATCCTGCTTCTCGGCAGGAATGGTAAGTGTGGGCTTGGGGCTGTGCTTACCACAATTATGTGGTGTCTAGATGGTTTAGTGCTCAGTTGGTAAACCTGCATAATACCGTGTAGGAATATACAAAGTCTGTCTGTTCAGTTAGCTGAACTCAGAGCTGCTGGCAGACCAGTGAACTTCTGGTATAGGCTCATTATTTCTGTGTATACTTTGGAGATAAATTACAGGCATTGTTTGAGTTGACAGTATAGAGAAGGTAAGCCCAAAAATAACTCAGCGTTGCATTTATGGAATTTGGAAATTTCTATATCCGCAATCTGATACCTCACCTTCAGTTAGTAGTGCTAGAAGGTAGCAGCATAAACTCATGCAAGTGTTGTGGGAGAGTTTGCTTAGAATATGCAGCCTTTTTCTGTTGCCTTTATTCCCCTCTGGTAGATTCTTTTATTACCTGAAACCAGATTTTTTTTGCCTGTTTTTTGTGCTTTGATTTTGCCCATCCTTCCATTATGGTGTAGACAGTGTTTGCAGCTGAATTTCTGCCTGCGTGCAGAACCACCTGGCAAATCCACCTGTGTAATAACTTTTTTTTGTGCAAGGACACTGCAGTGCATTAGAGTGCAGAGGTAAATGAATGTTAATTTAAAATTGAGAAAGCATCTCTTCACATGGAAATCTTTACTGACAGTGGAAAAAGGCAAGGCTGAGGTCCAAGATGTACATACAGATGATTTCAGGCTTTCTTTATGTGCCACCTGCTGAAAGTATCCCATTGAGAGAAGTGCTTGAAGATACTGTTTTCACATTGACATCCTATTTCATTACTGTCAAATAATGAAAATGTTGATGCTCTGTGCGGTGTTCTGTTACTGAGTTCTTTTAGTTATATGGATCCCAAGTGCTTGATCCTGTGCTTGCAGGTTTCATTTCTACTCTTGTCCTGTCCTTGTTCCTGTTGCCAACATAGCAGAATTGAATCTGTTGTCACAGCTGTTCTGTATCCTTCAGACAGCAGTGAAACAGATTGTCCTGCTACCTCTATTTCTACTTTAGCTGTCAGTAAATTCTTCAAAGCCATGACATATAAAATGTTCCAAACTAAGTAAGTGTTAGAAAACATGTAGATTTTCCCATACACATTACTATTTCATGTGGTATTTCAGTAGAACTATTTCTTCTTCTGTGACATTGTGTAAGACATACTTGACACCTTGAACCTTGTCTCCTGGACTTCTTTAGCTTAAACAGCCTCAGTGGCTTTCATCTTCCCTTATAGAATGTGTTTCCAGACATCTGATCATTCTAATTGCTGTCCTGTGTACTCTTTCCAGCTGGTCACATCTGTCTTGAAGCATGATCTCGAAAAACAGGATGTCATACTCAGATCTATACTTTGCCAAATCTGGTAGAACAGAGAGATTATTTCAGAGGTCTCTCAAGCAGTGTTGTTTTTTACGTAGCCTAGACTGCTAATTTGCAGTTTGTGGTCCATTATGAGTTGTATGTCTTTTTCTGGAGACAGATAGGAACATTTCTACTCTTCCAAAAAGAGTGGTTCGTCTCCCACCTCAGTGAAGGAATCTTAGTGCTGTTATCTAGAGTAGGTCAGCGTCTTTAACGTTCAGAAATTAGACTGTTGAACTGAAAGCATGAGAACTCCTCTTCTGAGTATGATGTTTGAAAGAGTTAATTCCTGGAGGAAAACGGGGAAGGAAGGGGTGGGAAGAGAAGGAACATCACTTTTTTTTCCCTTCCATGTTGTCATTACTTCATCCTACAGTTTAAACTTCACCCTAAAAAAGGAAAATCAAACCACAAAATACCTGAAGAAAAGCAATCCCTCATTTCATGTGAGCAAGAACAAATAATAGCTTACAAGAATACATTCATCAGTGTCTGAAGTGTTTTTGATGTCTTACTTTGAGATCTTAGACACATGAGAATTAAATAAGGGTTTAACACTAACTTCATCTGAGAAGTGCTTTGTTTTGGAACATCTGTGCATTGAAGTGCTGTGGATAGCAAGCACATAAACACAAATGAATTCGAGCAGATTATTTGCCTATGCTCTTCTGAGGTGAGTGGCTAACTGCTGACAGCAGGCAGGATGGGATTGCATGGTGAAGGGCACTCAAGTAGAATATTCCATAGGTGATGGGTCACTGCATTTCTAATGCTGTGTGGTTATTTAGTTTTTTAATTTATTCCATATTCTCTTCAGAACTCTCTTTGCTGGAAAGAGTGTTTTCCAGACTGTCAAGAGAGGAGTTGGGGCTGGGCAACAGTATGCTTTCTGTTGTAATCTGTCTGCTTCTGCTGTGTGTGAGCAATTAATAGTGGGCTGGTATTATGGGAACAGGGATAAATGCAAAAAAACCCCAGGATTTTCCCCACTTTCCTTTTTGCTGTGCTTTTGTCTTCTCTATACTGGTTTTCCTTTTGGCAAAAATGTGACAATGAACAGGAAACATGTTTTTTGGAATTTATTGAGGCAAATGGTGCGAAGTGTCATTGGCTGCAGTAGCTTCTATCATTCAGAATGTTTTACAGTCTTTCAGTTTAGCATGGAATATGCTTTTTTTGACGGTGGCTTTCAAATCTTAGTGTTTTACAGGGGATGTGAAAGCTCACTAGGTTTAGCCTTGTTTCTTAAAGGGAGGATGAAGGCACGCTATGGATTCCTTGCCTACACCAGTATTCTCAAGGATCTGAAGGTTAAATTGGGTGTCTTGGAGTTGTCTGTCTTTTCCATCACCTTTCTACAAACCTTGTCACAGTAACTACACATTTCTTACCAAAGCAGAATAACAAGCCAGAAAGGATCAGAATTCTTTCCGGGAATCATATTTTGCACTATAACACAGTTGTCTTGGTCTGAAATGGATCCAGAAGCTTCTGAACCTACCAGTGTCTTCTGAATTACCATAGTGAGTTCTCGTCATTATTCTAGATGCTTAAAAATACTTCCTTAAGCAAAACCACCGGCAAAAAATAGCGGGGGGAAAGTATGGTATTTTGTTCTCAACTAATTCCAGTTCTTGCTCTGTAAATTCCATGTTTGGCACTGAAGTGACTATTCGAGTTTATAAGAATTGAGGTGATGAGCAACATGACAAGATTTCTCATGAAAAATGTCCACTGAATTTTGAAGTTGATTGTTGTACATTTTCTCCTACTGTCTAGTTAGTGTGTATTGTGTATTAAAAAAGATACCTCACTGCAGAGAGTGAGTACAAAACCTTTTCCTGTTGTGGCTAACTCTTCTCCTGAATCTGCCTTCTTGCTGTTCATGTTGCAATCTGTTGCAGCTTCATGAAGACTGTATGATGAGAATTAATTACTAGGAAGCTAAGATTTTGTCATTAAAGTATTCATAGTAAGGTGAGGAGTGTGGTAAAGAATGTATTGCTCTAGAAACTGCTCTTTCACACATTTGTCCTTTAACATATGCCCACTGGGGAGGTACAGTCTCTTCAGCATTACAGATTGTGTGCCAGATCTTCACCCCGACAAAATTGTAGTGTAGTTTGGGAGAGGGGTGGAAATCAAAATACTGTGGGGTAAATTAAGCAGTGTGTGAAGTAATGGCAATGTTTACATGTGCATCTCTATGTAATGGAGGTGGTGGTAGTTCTGGCAAAATGTCACTGTGACCTAGCTAGAAGTAGTGTTTTTGTTATCTCTTTCCCTTCCTGCTTGTCCTGCTGCAGAAGTAACCATGGGACATTCTTAGACTGTGTGGGAGATACCATAGATTTTTGCTCTAATTGTTTCAGACTTTCTTTTCTCTAACAGAGATGGGTTCTTCCCTGTTGTAGCACACCTGAATGATAGAGCTAGCTAAAGATCAATAGCGTAATTACATAATCTTTAGTTCATACTAAAGAATAGTAATGCCATCAAAAAACGTATTCTTCTCAGGGTTAAAATGGTTGCGATGGGATTGCATAAAACACTTATCTAGTCTAGAGCAGCTGCAAAACTGTTACTGTGTCACGTCAGCCAGACTAACACCATTGCTTTTGGTTTTTTAGATATGTTTGTGGTAAGTTACCTATAAAGTGAAATATTTGACAATTTACGTGAGTAGAGCTGTCTCAAGAGTCATGTAAAAGACTTTACTGATTTGCTTTTAGTATGAAAAATTGTATGCTTTCTGCTACTTTAAACCTTTTCTGTGCAGGATAGGCCTTTAAAGGTGCATGCTGCTACGTCCCCTTCTTATCTCAGAAATCCTCTGGGACATGGAGAGACACATGGTTGAGGGCTTAACCTAAAACAGCCATGTGCTGCTGCTTGAGGTTTGAGACTATCTGTACAGTAGTAATGTTTGCAGCTCTCTGGAACTGCATTTCAAGAATTTGGTGGGTATAAATAAGCCTATAACCAAAGCATCTATCTTTCTTCTCACTTGGAATAAGTGAGAAGTGAAGAAGCGGGATCATACATTGAGTTGCATATCTGATTTTTTGCTCCAGAACTATTTAGATACTTAAAATTCTTCTGGAAAGAGGTGGGCGAGGAACTGATAACTACAGTCTGCAAATTCCGAACGGCTTGCAGAAATGGTTGAGAGGCCCTTTTGCACCCTTTAGAATTTTCAAACTGGTGGACATAGTCCTGAGGCTAATTTTCAGTATCCCTTAGTACATGTATGTCCAACTGTGAAACCAAGTGTAAAGAAGCATCTTTTTTGAAAAGCTGCAGCTCTGTAGAAGGAGTACAGCCTAAGTCCAGCGTAGTCCACTGCCTTTGACAATGCGTTGGCTAGATGTAAGCTGCTTTGAACTGAATGTTGGTAAACATAACAAGGTGTGTTACTCTTGTACTATGAGGAAGCTCTGTATGATGGGGCTGCTTTGCTAACAGTAGCAGCTTGTGTAAAGTTGAGTTTACAGAAAGGGATAGGAGAGTCCTCAGTCTCAAGGCATAAAATAAAAGCGTGGCCAAGCACAGTGTAAATGAGAAGATCCTTGAAGCTAGCAAGATGAGCAGGTAGGTAGCGTTTTTCTGCAACAATTCGTGTAGTGGGGTAGCTTGCCTCTTGGTTTTGTCACAAGTTATGCGCTCTGTCCCCCACTCACAGAGCACAACTGTGCTCAAAGGTTGCAGTACTGAAGCATTAATACATATTGAGTACTTGGTTTCTGATCCTGCTGTTTTTGTTACCTGGAACTGGCGAACATTAACCAGCAGTGCTTTTCTGTACAAGGCATGTAAAGAAGATTTACCCTTACTTTAGAGCAAAAATCTGAAATGCAGAATTGGGGAACATAGCAAAAGGGGCACAAAGACTCTGAAAAGATTAGTAATGAGAACTGAGTCCCTAAAGTTCTCTATTGAATCTTCCTTCAGTAAAAGTGCTCTGACATCAGGCTGGAGGTTTTCTCTTACATCCATTATGACAAAGCAGATGCCTGTTATTAAGAACTTCAGTAATGCAGAGTCTGCCTGTTCTGCTGCTGGGTTGGGAACTGACCTGCTCAGGCTTTATCTTAGGAGAAATACCAGTCTTCTTAACAGCTTCTTTAATAGGGAAGGAGGAAGGGAGGAAGAAAATTTTTGTTTTGTTTCCAGTTTGGTTTTTTTTGGTTGTTGTTTTTTGGAGTGGTATTGAGCACAGCAGCATTCTAGCTTGTGTTGGGAGCTTCTCAATGTTACAGTCTCAACAGCAGTACTGTACCATTGCTCAGGTCCTTTAAAAACAGTGATGTGGGCTTGAAATACTCTCCAGCCTAAAACACACAACGTCCTACTCCCAAGTTTTATAATTTGTTGCTTCAGCCTTCAGATTTGTCGGGCTTTTTTTCAGTTCTTCTCTTGCAGCTGTGGCGTTTAAAATTATTTTTGAAACTTTATAATAGTTGGGGGATATTGGGTTTTAAGCTATATGACTTGTGAGAGACTGATGCTTAAAGTCATAAAATGCTGGTAGCTCTTTTTGTTGTGATAGAGTGGAAGACAAAAATTGAGGATGAGGTAGCTGAAAAGGTGAGAAACATGGGGGAGTAGTGGCAAATGAGCTGTGCTTTGAAATCAAGCCAGGAACTTGTTTTAGCTTTTGGTTTACTGAGCTAAGTAAGGTTTTGCTTACAGTTTCCCATTAGAAAGGGATGCTCTCATCAAACTTTCTATCTGAAAGACTGTCTGGCTCCAGCCAATGAGCAGTGTGATGAATACCTCACCCTCCTGTACAAATGTCACTAAGCTGATGAAGTTGCACTGTTCAGAAGTGAGCTACGAGTACGTCAAGGGTTAAAGCTCAAGTGTTCAGCTGTATAAACAGCCTGGTTACCCTTGCCACAGGTTTCTTTACTGAGTAACTTAAATTTCGAGTGGGAACCAGGGATGAATGCAAGACTCTTTTCTTAACTGATAACATGTATAGTCTTGAACTAGAAAAAGAGAAATGTTGTTTTTTTGCTTTTCTGATGAAACAGCTCTGGAAGTGACTTTCAGGAGAAGCGAAAAACCCATCCACAAAAGAAGCTACAAAAAACTTGTTCCAAAATTACTAAGTGTGTGTGAAAATAATTGATTATAGGATGGGAACTTGTATAGCCGAGAGAGATTTGCTGTTGCCTGGCAGAGAAACTTCTATATTGGATACATTTTGTGGTGTATATGTCAATATATCCTTTTAATATTAATATAATAATGTAATATAATACAGTAATTTAATATTAACATATTTTTAATTTTTAGGGAGCGGTACTTCTATACCAAGTAAAAACTTCTGTTGTGAGGCCATGTTGTCATGCTAGTGGGACTGTATAATTAATTGCACTTGGACTATTAATGATTCCATTGTTTTTAATAGCCTTGCAGTCCCGACGAAGAGAGCTGTGGGTGAATGAAGCAGAGGAACTACTGCACTAAACTGCTAATTTGATTTTCATTGTTACCTCAGGAAACTTACTAGAACGTAATAATGCTGTAGCTATGGCTGAGAGGGTGCTTTCATTGTAAAGCTGTTATTTGGGCCGTATAACAAAAATGCCTCCAATGACTTTCATACTGTGTTTCTGGTTTTGTGCCTCGTACAAGGCAGGGAAGGGCACGGTGAATTGTACCTAATGCATTTTGTTCTGGGCTAGCTAACAGAATAGATTGTTTACAAAAGGTCACAGGGAAATCCTTACTTTCAACTGGGTCTTTATAGCTTTGATGAGTAGCTGGGCTAATGTAAAGCTTCTAGGTGTGTTTTAACTTGCTATCAGTGCTTTTTTCCCCCTTCCTATTTGTTCAAATTATGGTGGTGTTAACACATTACCCCACTGGAGGACACACTCTGAAGTTAAAGCTGTCATTGATTTCCTTGGACCAGCTCTGCAACAAGCAGAGTACTGCACATTGAATTGGCTGTCCATATATTTAGAGGATGTGGTTCTAAGTTACAGCTGAAGCAGCAAGGAGATGACCTCAGTCGTATCACTTACTTGCCATTGCAGAGCAGTGACAGTCATTGACTTGCTTGAGTTTCATTGAGTTCCTGAGTTTACTGAACTACAGACCATGTATTGGAATTACGGTGTGGGTTCAGGGTTGCTGAGTTCTGCTGAGAGGATGTAAATACACTCCCACTGAGTATGTGTTAAGGTAGTTGCATGGAGCAACAAAAGATGTATAGATGTAGTACTCAGGGACATGGTTTAATGCTGCCCTTGACTGGCTGGGTTAATGGCTGGACTCGATGATCTTTTCCATCTTCAGTGATTCTAAGGTTCTGTGGAAGAAGACTCGAGTTAAAGAATATTCCTGCTGGTTTACAATAGTATCACTGTGCTGAGTATTACCTTCCCTCCTGGCAACTGTTTTTGTGGTCTCCCCTGGTTTGCTTCCACCCAAACTTAGCATGCATATTTTTAAGCTCTTGTCAGAGGTAATAACTAGTGACTGAAAACTGACGCAACTGAAACTTCAATGGTTACATTCAGACAGTAGTGGTCCTACAGTTAAAGTAGAGTAAGGATTTTAGAGAAGGAGGAGGAGAGAGATTCAGTTAAGGTGTAATGAGATGCACTAGGGGAAAACATTCTCCATGGCATTCAATAATTTTTATGCTTCTGATAGTATTAGCATTTTGTTAACAGGACCGTTGGACACAAATTGAAGGAAAAAATATGTTAAAATATATGCAAAAACCTAAAGCCATACTGTCAGGCACTTTAGGTGTAAGCTTATTTGAGGGTGAAGAAAGGCTCATCTGAACTTTGGTATGTTGATACCGCTGAAATAGGAGGGAGCTGCAAACCCTGCTGTTACAGTCTGCATTACCTCACCTGCATGCTACCCAAGAGAGCGGCTGTGCCAGAAACTGGCATTATACCTTGTGCACAACAAAGGAATAGCCTCACACTTGCACATGCCCTGGTGACTTACAAGCAGGTAGAGACAGGTTTTATAGCAGTGGGAGCTAAAGCACTTTCATTCCAAGTGTGCTTTCCCAATAAGACACTCATAAGTAGTATATTGTTTTGACATTAAATTAGGAAAAAGTAAAGTGCAGAAACTGCAGATGACAAATGTAGATATATTAAGTCATAGATCTGTCAATGAAACACAAAGACAGAATTGGAATTAGGAAACTAAGCATCTCTGAGGACCTGGGCTTTACTCCAGGACAAGTTGGAATGTTTTTCAAAGTATAGGTGTGCTAGTATCTCACCTATATCTAGTTGCAGTTATTGAAATCTTCCGTGCTTTTTGAATCTCTTTAAAACAAGTAAAACCACCTGCTGCTATTACAAAAAAATATTTTAATGTTAGTGATCTTTTAATTAAATTAATGCCTTTCCTTTTATTCTTTCCTTTTGGGAGCTTTAATGGGTTGTGTTGCAGAAAAGTTATTTTGACATTAAAACTTCATGTCTTCAGCTTCTGGAAAAGGATCCTACAGTTGTTTGATGAATCTTATATGAAGACAGACTTTTTGCAGAAATCTTGTTCCTACAAAACAAACGAGGAAACAGAACCATACTTACATAAGCAAATACCACAAAGCAAGGGTAATGGATTTGTGCTGTGAAATGTTGTTGAGGACAGTGTACACATTGTATATATTTTGAGGGAAATGACTTAAGATCAACACTACTGTGATCCCAAGATTTGATGACCTCGCACACTGCCAGTTGTACTGGAGGCTAGGTATGCTTCAGAGTTTGTTAGAGGACAGTAGGATCCTTGCTGACTTGGGTATTGATGGTGCTGCCCCCCGATCATCTAGCTAAAGTGTGTGGTTGGTGCCTGGCCAGGTTTTTGAGCTTTAGGCAGCAGTTGATTCATGAACTGCTGTTACTGGATAAGCTTGAACTGAGTGTTTCTGCAAGAGCTGCAGTTGCAGCTTCAGTGATACTGGAAACACAGTCATTTCAGTTGAAATTTCTGACTGGGTGTGGTATTTTTCATTAGTCATGAATCCCTCTGTCTTCATTGGCTATTGTTGAGGTAATGTGCTTTCATGAGAGAATTAACAAGTGGTTAGTGTTTTAATCCTTGCTGTTTAGATTTGAGTTTGGTAATCCACCTCCTAGATGTCTTGTCTGTCTGAGGCTTTGTTTTCTAGCTACCTTAATTTTTTTGGATAGGAACTTTCTTCCTACATGTGGTTAGTCTTTGGCAGTGTCTTCCTTGTATTTAGGTATAGTTGCTTTTAAATAGATATGCTCGTTTCCTAGGAGACAAAGCCATACCACTCTGCATGATTTTAATCCTTAAAGAGGTTATACATACATAAACAAACACGGAAAAATTCATAGTCTTCCCTATACTTTAGCAGGTGTGGACAGGTAGAATAGCTTGGTCTGTTTTCATTTCTGATAGTACCGCTAACAGATGCCTCCTGCAGTTTGGTTTTGGTAATTGTGCAATGTCTCCATTTGTTTGGATAGACCAAATAAAGCCAGTTAAATTGCTTCAATAAACCTATGGGCAAAACACATTCTCATAACAAAAGATCGTTGTTTACTCTAGATACAAAGCTAGATCCTAAGATTTAAGGACTCTCTTGAAACCACAGAGTTTTAATACATGTGTATAGGAGATAGTTGGTCTTCAGTGGATTAATGATACTTCTGTATTTGATGTAGAAATCTTTATACAATTTTTTTTTAATGGTAGAGAGCATATATTGACAAACATTATATATTAAAATGTATGGTATGGCTGCATTCATTTCCTTTAGTGTTTGGACAATTATGACCGTTTTCTTGCTGCAGAATTTCTATAAGCATAAGCATATACTTTAAGGATCCATATAATATAAATGAAAGTATGTCTGTGGAAATTGACTTTGAAGGGCTTTTTCCTACAGACATAGCAGTTAAAATAATTCTGGTGTCTACATTTGCAGGAGATGTGGAAGGCAGCCTTCTGAAGTGCTTTGAGTGGTATACTGTACATCGGTGATTGCTTCAGCACAGCTCCTAAGTACTTGGAGTTGCAGCACATCACTACATAACTAACCACTGAAGCACTTGGAGAGCTTTTATAATAAGACTTTATCAAAACTGTCATTGTCTTGTTTACTTTATTGTATTCATCATGCATGCCCAGGTGTTCTTCTATGTTGGCTCTTGTGTCAGGTGTTTTTCTGTGGCTGTGTGGGCACGAAATATAAGGTCATGTAAAATATCATGAGGCAAACTCAGTGTTGGATGGAGGTAGCACAGGTCAGTTGAGCCTTCATTGCTTGGCTCTCAGTTATACATAGATGTAATGCTGCTGTTTTTGAGGCTTTTTAGTATCTGGCTGAAATTGTCAAAAGGAATCAAAGCTGTTTTTCTCTCCCCTTTCCTGTCCTGTGCTGTTAGTGAAGGAATGGTGTCTTTGCAGAGTTTGGTCTTGATGGCTGCAAACCCAGTTTGCTGGGAGTGTCTATAAAGAAAAATAAAAATGCCTCATGCTTGGCAAAATGATGAGCTGTCTGCCTTCCTTGGCTCTCTAAATCTGGAATACAGGTTTGGGGCTCATGAGCACCCGTGTAAATCCATTGTGTTCAGTGAGTTTCAGTAAGTATCTTTTCTCATGCAGTCCTCCTCAGGTGCTTTCCAAAAGTGCAGTTGTACTGCGCACAGGTGGCCAGCGGGAGGCTGCAGGGGTGTCCTCTGTGAGGAGCAAGGCAAAAGTGTGAGGAGGGAGTGGCAGAGAGGAGTTGTTATGGAGTGACTCCAATGCCCATTCCCAATCTCCTTCACTGGTCATGAGGAAAGAGATGGAGGAGTTGGAAATGAAGAAGTGAAGTTGAGCTTTGAAAAAGCTTTTAACTAGTCTTTGTTTCTCATTAGCCAGTTAATTTCCCCTAAATGGAACCTGTTTTGCCTATCATGGTAATTGGTAAGAGATCTCTGTTTATGTCTTGAGTTATTAACTTCTCCATCTTATTTTCTGCCGTGTGTTGTTGAGGAGGAGAGTGAGAGAGTGGCTGGGTCAGTTGGCTAGCAGCTGGCCAAGGCCTCCACTGTCCATAGTTTATGTATATATTGCATTTTAAAAACTTCCTAAAAGTGAAATTATTTGAAAAAAGTTGCATTTTCATACATGCATTTAGGTAGGTGTAGCTCTATGCACTTTTAGCTGGCACAGGTTGGAAGCTGAAATCTGCCCAGTTTGCAAATACATTTTTTTTTCTTTCCCAAATACAGCTCTATAAGCTCCATGCTGAGTTTACAGTTAAATGCATTTAATACTTCAAACATCACCTGTAGAAGCTGATGCTGGGCTCTTGGTTTCTCAGCTAGAAACTTATTTTTTCTCTAAATGTTCGTGGTGATCTGGCCATGTAATAATGCCAAGAAATTAATTCAAACTTGTAGTAGTATCTGCATATCTTATGAATAGTAAAGTTGAAACAAGGTAATGTCTTGTCTGAAGAGCTGTTGGAAGTGGCCATTGGTGTTAGTTTCCGAATGAATCCCATACTGCCATCGAAATGTGGTGTGAGTCCATAAGTGTTTTGTTATTTTCAATAGATATGCAGTTATGTCACTGCTTCTTTAGAGAAGAGTTGTGCTTTATTTCTTTATGCAACAGTATTTTTAGAAGGTCACTTAAGCTATGTGTAAAATGTTTTTCTCGCTTCCCGCTCCTCACTCCTGAAGTCCCTGAATGTATGTAGGGAAGTGGGTACTGCTGTTGGCTGAATTCTGTAGAGCTGATCATAGGTGGGTTCAGGTATGGAACTTGAACAGCTATCCCTGTACCACTGTAAGGTATATCTGTCAGTTGTCATCATGTAAGAAAAATCTGTCATTTGAAAACTGCTGAGTATAAGCATTAATACTGATACTGATTTCATAATACAGGGTGTTACATTTGTAACATCTCCACAGTGGGTTTACTGTGTGAAAGGGTAAAAGACTGTTCAATTTTTTTTTTTTAGGAAGAAGATAAAATAATACTGTTGATAAGGTAGAATACTTAAATGAGAGCTTGAAAAAATGTGGTTACCCTTAACAATCTCCCAGTTATTACTGCAGCCTTGCTACCACCTGTTGGTTCACTAGGTAAAAGTGTAACTTCCTTTTCTACTACAAGGGGTCAAGATTACATAATAAATGAGGTCAGTTGAGAAGTCTTTAAAAATCAAACCATGATTTGTAGTGTACCTTTTTATTTCAACAAATTTTTGTAAAAACATGTTAAATTTGTCAGAGGTGGGTATTGTAAATATCTTAAGAGTAGGAGTATGTGGCAGAGGAACATAGTATTAATTAAAACTTTTTTTACAGTAATTTTAGCTTTATGATCAAAGATTGCCAAGAAAAAGCCTTTAATGTGACAAAAGCTGAGGGTTTCCCTGTTCTGAAGCTGAATTCACTGGTCGTCTTATTGTCAAGAGTTTAAAACTTTTTCCTCATCTTAAATCAATCAGCCTCTTTAATAAATACCTGTGTATGAGTTTAAGATTTGAGTTGCATGGAGGCCAGAATCATGCTGTAATTTTATATAGAAGATTGAGAATGCCGTGACTAACTGGGTTAAGGTATTTTGTTCTCTCAACAGGACTGCTCTTAGGAAAGGTACAAGAAAGCCATCCCTTTTCCCATTGTTCTCTTTGTTATAAATTGCCTTTCTGCAGGAGGGCAAGGGCAGATTTGAAAGAATGTTGCAGTGGTAAGTTAAAGAACCTGAAGTATGAGACTGGTGTTGAGGTTACCTGTGGTGGTCTCCAGAACACTGGCCTGAGGTTGTCCAATTTGATGGCTCGATTCCGTGTTTATGTGGCTTGATGAATATATGTGGCCATGCACCTGGAATTGTGATTTGCTGCCTTCATTTTGTTACTCTGTGCCTGGTTTCAGCCTCGAGCACTTACTAGCGTGGCTGATTTATCAGCTGTATTATAGCCCTGGTATAAGTTTAAGACTGTACAGAATTGGTTTTGTAGATGTGGCTTTTTTTCTTCCCAGTATTTTTAGTTTGTTTTCTCCACACTAGTTGTTACTACTTTTTTTTTCATTGGGCCACCAATGCTTGTTTCTTTAGAAGAATTATGTAAGTTATTTTCTAAGCAGTAAAATTATTTTAATAAGGCTTCAATTGCAGAGGTGTGTGTGTTCGGTTGGATGCTGAAGTCGGTTGCCTTTCTTCAAAAGGTAATTGTACAGGTGAAGAGTTTTCACAAATAAAGCAAGGTGTACCTTGACTACTTAAAAGCAAAGAGGAAAAAGAATAGTTGGCTTATTTGCATTGACCTAATTTAATGATTTCCATGAACACAGCTAGTTTATCTGTGATGTCAGTAGCTGGTTCTTACATACATATCCAGAAAGTAGATCTTTGAGGGGAAGAAACGCTGATGCTAGCAGACATTTTGCTTTGAAACTCTTTAGAGCTGTACGTCTGTGTGGTTGTATGAGCAACCTGAAAAAAACTGAAGATTGGGAGTCTGATAAGCATTGTGGGTTTAGCTTTTTTGGGGGCTATCTGTTTACAGGAGTTTCTTGATTAATTTTTGGCGCTATCTTTTGTACTGTGTAATTACTTTCCAGGATGTAGATTAGCATATCACTTCTGTATTAGTCATTTCATCTGCTAAAGAGCTGCCGTGCATAGAGGTTTTTTCATAGAGGCATTACACTTCTAGTGAGACCTTGTCCTTTCTCCTCTAGTTTCACAGTCTGAATCAAAACACTTTCTCCTTTCTGCCTAGCAGTGGTTTTGTGGTGTGCAGACCAAGGAGGAATATATTTATTTTCTATATTCACTGTGCTGGAAGAGGATGATGAATTTTGAATGTAAGTCAGTGAAGTTTTAGTTCCTGGTAATGATAGAGATACTGAAATCTCTGCTCCTGTTTTTTTCTTCTGACAAGTTATGCTTTCATTGAAAATAGGGCATAGGAGAGCAAAGGAAGCTACTGGTAAAATTTTGCTGACACCTGGTAACTATTTTTCTTCCGTTAATGCAGTTGAGGAAGGCTCCCGAGAGAAGGGCCAGTTGGTACTAATGTCTAAATGCAACATCCAAATTTTTTAGCATACCAGTAACTGTCTTGATACTGTAAGGATAAAGTGTTATTGAGAGAAAGGATGATGTACAGTAAAAAAAGTTAGTGCACTAAAAGCCCACTGCGTGAATGATATTACTCTGACTCTAAATAGTGATGTTATTAGGCTGCTCCTTCAAGAACCTGCTGAAGTAACCTTTGCTACTGCTGAGTATCAGTACTGTGGTATAGCTGCTATTTTGGGTTTCAGTTTCTTGATGATTATTGACTATTGTCACTGGTTCTTGACTGCAATAAGTAAAGAGAAGAGGGGGAAAGATCTGTTCATTTTATGTGACCTAACCACAGGAATTCCCAAAATTCTCATGCAAGGATTGTTGACCGGACATCTGTGCAATGGCCTCAAGACTTTCAGAAGAAAAGGAGAGCTGTTTGCACAGTTTCATCTGTTCAAGCTGGTTTTAGTTGAGGAGACACTTTGGTTATTTGGTATTGGGCATCTGTCAAGCCAACAGCTGAACTGAAGATTTTTCCAGGAACTTCTCTTTTGTCTTGCAAAGAGAATACCTGTAAAAGAAGAAGCAGAAAGAAAGAGACTGCTTATAAAATTTATGAGCTGTCGGACTGATTACGTTGCCAAATTAGTCTCACCATTTGAGAAGATCTATTGATGTCCATTGACTTGAGCTTTTGCTTTTCTTCCTTGTATTTCTGTTCTCTGCTTGCCCGAACACATTAGTTTTCTTTTTCACTTGTCTTTATTCAGTATCCTTGGATTAAGACTTGGCCAGTATGTATGTCACCTGAGATTTTGAATGGTGGTACTTGTTTCCCTTTATTATATCCTTTCCTTCCTTCCGTAAAGGGAAGTTGATGGCTATGTTATAACCAGCCACCACCTCACTCACCCTCGGCAATAATACCCTTCAGCAACTTACTGAGGGTCAATGTCCTTTTCCCCACAACTCCCTGGGGATTGGTTAGATTTATTACCAGAAGAAAACCCTGCAGTAGCTTTGGACCACACTGATCACTCCACCACATCCAAGGGATCTCCTGTCCATGATGCCAATAAAATGTTATAACCCATCCCAGAAGGTGAAGGTAACCCAGGTTCTTGTTAATTGATCCCTTGGGGTGGATTAGAGTGAAATGACACTAAATGATCAATGTTTGTAAATACACATTTGTATGGTTTATTATAGAGCAGTGATTGCAAAGGAAAACATATATGTAGCCATTTTGTTTATTATTATCTATAGTAATATAACAACTTGAAAGCATTGCAGTATGAAAGCACAACAACATCACCCAAGGATATGCACAAGGGAAAAGAAGGGAAGAGAAAAAGGACTAGCATATGAAGATCTCACCACCTGTAGGTCCTGTACCGAGATCTGGTTGCTGCAGAGTCTTGGTCGAAGTGGTGGTCACAGACCAGATCGATCAGTTGGTGAGCAAAGTCCTGAAGAAATGTTGGGGAAAAATCCGCATGAAAATCCCTGGAACACAAAATATATTTGGTTTATGTTCAGTCGGGTTCAGGTGGGAATGCCCAGGTGCCTCCCCTAGGACAGGAGCTTCACACTGGATGATGTAGTGTTGTGGATCACGGGACACTTTGGGAGTCCTTGACTCCTTCTAAGACAACACGGCTGCCAGTGCACTTGAGTCCCGTTATGCAGTTTAGTCCCATTACCGCCCATTAACAGAGATGAACACCCTCTGGCAAATGTCCTGGTATTTTCCTGGGGGAAGTAGGGAGAGGTCCACAACCCCGTGGTTTGTGCAAGGGAGGGCAGGTTAGCATGACAAGGGGTACCATCTGTCTCCGCGGGATCTGGCTCCTATCTCGCTCATAGGCTGTCATTCACTCACTGTCTTATCAGCTCAGAGGTTTAGCCATTACACCCCCAAAAGCTGACCACCTCCATTTCAACAAACCACCCTGCATGTTCACAAATGGGGAATATTTTGAGTTGTCGAGTCATTACCTATTAACAGTTCTGTCTGTCACTGTATGTGGAATGCATGTTTCAGCATGTTTCAGCTATTTATCTAACGAATAGCAAGTGGGCTGATTTCACAGTGGGGCCGAACTGCTCTTAGTGCAAACAACTGCTGTGTATTCTACACCTAATGCTAAGCTCTTTCCATAAGGCACTTAGTGATGCGCAGCAGATGGAACAGTTTCATATGCATTCATATGCATGAGTGGCTAAGAGAACAGTGATACTCCTGGAATAAAACTCTCTTATTTGTTTGCTTCTGGTTAAATATTCAGGTTGTCTCTTGCTTGACCACACATGGGAATTCTTAGAACAAGTGAACATTTGAAGTCAAAAAAACCTTGGGACAGGTTCTTAACCTACCATTACCTTAGCAAACATGGAGCCAAATTGCAGTGTTAAGGATTTCTCTCAATAATCAAGCTACTTTATCTGAGACACTGTGGTTCGAATTGTCTATCCATCGGTGAAATGCTGATTGACAAGAAAACTGAAGGTGTTTCCAGGGTGGACAGGATAGCTAGATTCAGTAAAGTGAAAGAATAAGGAGCATCTTTAATCTCTCTTATCTTCACAAGTCTGTTGTAAATCCTACTTAGAAATCCAAGTTCAGGTTTTGGAGGGCTCAGGAATGCATGCAAAAATCGTGGAGTCTGGAAACATGATTAATCTCTGCATAACACCCCACTCTCTCATTTTAAGATATGTCAGTGTATATCCTGGTAGAGAGGACCACTGTAGTGGAGCTTCTCCTGTACAGAGGAAGATGAACTAGGGACAGTGTGTCGTTAACATGTCATTAGCCTACCCTCTGACTGTAATGGTGATGACCCAGCATGTCCAGGCTGTCACCACTAGTTAATAGCTTTAGAGGTTATAAAATCTCTCTTGGATACTCAGTTTCTCTGCATGTGTGTGTTGGAGAGGTGTGTGATAAACTGGGAATCTGGGCCTACTTTCCACTGGCTTCCAGGATAGCTTTCCAAATGAAGGCAGGAAATATATTACATGTAACCTCTTACTGATCTTGTTCATCACAGTCTCCTGCAGACTCAGGCATAGATTTCTGTTCACCTTTCAGACTTCTCCCTTAATAGAGGAGCCATGATCAGAAGCTTCTTTCAGACTTTGTAACATCTTAAATTGAGATGCAGGGATATTAAGTCTGGATAGGAGAATCTTGACCACTTGCTTTAGAACAGGTACTGACAGATTATTCAAGTATGGCATTAGGTTGATACTGGATCAATGAAGGAGAAGCTGATTTTTAAATGCTATATATAAGGGCTTTAAACTGGAAGACTGTAAACATGCATAGACATGGCTGCTGAAAAGGCTTGTCCCATGTGACACTATGAAGCAATTTATGCTGACAAGATTTTATGTTGGGGTAGAAGAAGGTCAAGAAACCATGGTTGGAATGCAGTGATCTGTTTTTTTTACAGACAAATGTTAGCAAAATAACTCTTTAAATATTTTTCTAGATTAATTGGAAGGCCAGAGAAAGTTGTGTGATTTGCTGTTCTTACTTTTCCTTCTCTGTTTTGATGATGCACTACATTAGATTGCTATTAAATATTCTAAGCCATTGTACTGTTGCCATATTGCTTCTGCCTGTAAGGAATTTGTTTGATCATTAAGTCACTCGGGAGCAGGGGGTGGAAATATACCTCCGTGCCTTTTCTTTTAATTTCTGAAGTAAGTAATTTCAAAGCTGAAGTGTTTCAAGGTATGCTGCTAGTGGCAGGCTTCTCAGACATAGCAGTGACAGCATTAAAATAGTCGTCTTTTAAAGCCCTAAGAGCAGGCATCAGTAAGACTTCAGTCTTGCACCACTGGTTATATCTTTAGACCTTGAATTTCCAGAAGTGCAAGAAAATTGGCATTTTTTTGGCTTTTTTCCCTTTGCATTGTTATGCTGTTTCATATTATGTTGTTATGAAATTAAAATTTGATAAAAAGGTTGCTAGGTATTCACCAGAGGATGAGTCACTTGGAGAAGAAGATATGTGGTTTTTGGGCACCAAGGAATAGTTTAGTCCAGAATCTACAGTATATGTGGAATAATCCTACAGGCAGTGAAACCAAATGGAAGTGAACTGGATTGCTTGCATGATGGATTACACTAGATGAACAAAGGCAGAAGGTCTGGGAGTTCATGTTAACAGCAAATATTTAAACTCTGTTTTTAAGATGTGCAGATTTTGAGCTGTAACACTTGAAAATTGGCTTCTCTTGATCTGACAAGTTGAAGTTCATGCTTTGTTGATCTCTCTGCAGCAGCACGTGACACCAGAAATGTCATGACCACTTTGTTAACACATTCATCTTCTTCCGTTAGAAAAAAATATGGATATTTCAAGTGGTGCAACCACACAAATGTGGTCCCCTTCTTGCCTGTTAATGTCAAAAGGTAAATTTTGACAGGTATCAGGTATTTCAGCAGGGTATCCTGTTTCTCTTTGCATTCTATGTGAACTCTTAATGTTTTTTGTTAGCTATTATAGTGTTAGAATTAATGCTTAAATGTGTTACACATGTGCCTGATATTTAATGTTAGGTATGTTTGATATAAAAGAGAGCTAGATCTTCATATAGAAAGCAGTCTGTATTCAAAGTTAGATTAGGAGACTACTTCCCTGTTGTTGAAGTAGCATGTGAATAGAAGTGATTTATTTTTTTTCTTCTTTTGTTGATGATTTCTTAATAATCATTACATGTGTTTGTCATTCTAATGATGGGAGGCTTAATGATGCGGGGGGAGAGAATACAATTAGAAAAACAGCTACTAAAATAGAAACTTCTTGAGATTTCAGTGTGGTGAGCCTGAATATCCAGGAGTGGGTAGAATAAACATCAAAGCATGCAATTTTAGTAAAGTAATGCAGCTTAGTTGTCTCAGTGACTTTTACTTTCTTTAACCCATGCTATTCCACAGATATCTTGCTTCACTGGCTGGCTGCTGCTCCAAAATAGTTAAATGTTATGTGCATATTTGTATAATCTGTTTATGAATGTTTATTTATAGGTTAACCATTTGATCAGTTTTCTTAAACTGCAACTCTGCCTTAACAAGCATACAGCTGTTCTAATTTGAGATATTCTAATACCCTGAAAAAGTAATGCTTCTAAATATAGTGGACAACTCTCACTTTCTAGTCTAGCAGAAGCTAGGAGCAATAATTTTTATTTAAAGTTATGTTTACTTGACCACTGGCTAGGAGAAAATCTGGTCACAGAAATAGAGAAAATCACTGTGAAAGCTTAGGTATTATGCTTTGAGGCAACACTATCAGAAACATTAGAGAAAGATAACAAGCATGCCATGCCTAGGTAATATATGATACAGCTTTTCAATTAATAAGGTAAAGATGAATGCTGGTCAGATAATTTCCTCAGAACTCTTTTTGTGAGCCACGTAAGATTTTGGTTTGTGGTTTGGTTCTCTTTTTTCTTCAGTTTTTGAAGACACACACATAAAAGGTAGCAGTAGAAAAGCAGAATTTTTGCAGGTTTGTATCTGCAATGTCTTTGCTACTGATCTGGCAGTGTAGATGGAAAATAAGCTCTCTGATACCTCTCTGCTTTAAATTTATGTAGTCCAACTTGATTCAATTCTCCATCGGCCCCCAAGTGAATTTGTAACAGCAGATGTTTAGCCTGGGTCTTCATAATTGAGATGTATTGTTGCAAATGCCTTGTGAGTTGCTATTGTAGTAAAAATATATTGGCATGTGATTACGGCACCAATGAAAGTCTTTGTCAGATAGCTTGCTTCAGTTCCACTTTTTAAAAAAAAATTGAGTTCCCACATAGTGAAATACTTCAGTATAAATTAAGGTTTTTACTACAATTTTTAGAAGGCTTGCAGTCTGATCTGTATGGAGTTTTGCGTTTGAGACAGCTTTTGAAATAGTATGTCAGTGTTGCTTTTTAGGTACTTTTAGACTATTCTATTAACACAATTGCATGGGTTGTTAAATTAGAAGTAGCTGTATCTCTTAGCATAATACTCATGTGGTTCACACTGCCGCTTACATCGATTATAATTTGCTGTACACGTTCCATACAGACTGTCTCAAGTGTTACTTATCAGCTGAAGGTGTTCCCTTAGTGTGCCTCTTACTCCTGAATTCGATTTTGTTCTGTTGTGTTCCTTAGGGTGGCCTGTGCTTGGTGATCCGGGTTGCCGTGACGCTGCACTCCAGCCCTTTGGGTGCTTGTTACTGGTCCTGCGTAAGCATGCATTGTGTCCCTCGTTTTATTAAGGAGTCGGGAAAAGGTGACCGAGACTTGGGGATGTTTGCAGCTTTTGTCTACTTGTGCTTGGGATTACGATGCTTGAATGGAATGTTCCACTTCTCTCATGGAAAGGTATTGCTCTTTGGAAGCAAGCCTGGTGCTTACTGGTGCATGTTATTTCTTGTCGTAATGCTAAACTGTAAATGACTTTATAAATGACTTTATGTCTGCCTATATATTTTTCCAAATGAATGCATACTAGTCCACTACAAGTTACACCATCTTGTTTACAGAATTGCAGATCAGAAAAAAATCCTATTTCTGTGCCTGAGGATAGTGTTGTTGTATTTTGGGGAAAATAATTACTGCAGTGAAAGGTCCAACGTAGAAATTAATCTGCTGCATTGTGCTAGGAGGTGTGTAGTTGCCTATCTCTGAGGTGATATTGCACATTTATTGATTAAGTAGACAGTTGGGCTTGTGCTTTTTGAGATGAAAGAAAGTGATTCCTCTGTTTCTTTTGTCATGTTTAGAAATAATAAGAACTCACTGCTTAAACCAGAAATCAGCACATGTACAGTATAACACCTGGTTATTGAATTTTCATAGAACTGCACCTCTCTTTAAATCAACAGTCCTGCTGTTTCACATTCTTAAAGACAAGCATATAGCCATTGGGATTAACGAAAGAATAAAGACAAAAATATTCATTTTTATGTCAGGGGTAATCAGAGACTCAACTGACGTTTTAATCTCTTTTGCCTGCAACATTTGACAGTGTTGTCATGTGATTTAAAGACTTCTGAAATACAAAATCTGCACACACACAAAAAAGCCCACTCAGCCTTAGAAATGTTGAACCATGAATTTTTTGGTTGGCTGATGTTGATAGAACACTCCCTATGTAAGGGGCGTGTACTGTAGCTTGCGGAGTTTTAGTTACTAATGTTGACATTGAATCTTGAACGTCCTTCATGAAAGGAAAGCTGCAGCAATTGCTTCATGAAGTGGAACAGACTGAGTGCAAAAGGAATTATGCTAACTCCTGGATATTATTTTGTGTAGGTCCTGTTGCACCAATAAAGCCTCCATGTTCTGTTTTGGAGTAGTTTTCAAAATTGGTCCTCTGTTGATAAATAAAGCCTAGATGTTTGCAGCAGCAGGCTTTGAGTAATAATACTGCTAATGAATTGAGTTTTTTTCTGCATCTGGAAGAATCTCTTCTTTCAGAAAACATCCAGTGCACCTCTGTCCATGCACTAGCTGGACATGGTAGGGTGTGACAGGCTTACCATGTGTTGTGTGTGGTAGAGTGGTGACAGGCCTGATTTTGCATTAATTGGCTTTGCTTAATTCAGGTGATACTGAAATTCTGGATGTTCTACTTGGTCCTTGGGGCCATTTGCCTATGCTGGGGGAAGGGACTGTGACTGTATTTGTAGCTGTTGTATGTGCAGCATCCAGTTAAGTGTCCCCTAGGTCAAATAAAGGGGGACTTTATGTATTCTGGTATTTTGAAGCATTTTGTGCAAGCCTTGAAGGCCTTTAAATGTGAAGCTCAGTCCTAGTATAGCTTGTAACTAAACTGCTTAAATTATTCAGTGTCTGGAAGTCGTCAAAAAGATTGGACAGCCTGGCAGGGCTGAGGTCGTAGTTTCCAAGAGGAGTTTCTCTGCCACTAGAAGGGCAGAGTGGCAGAGGCCTTCTCTTCACAAGGGCATTTTCTGATAACACAAAGGGTGAAGAAGTCTTTGGTGGTGGGGAAGAACCACTATAATTTGTGGCTGGGAGGGTGTGGCACCAAGTCTGAGCACAGGGCAGCGTGGATTTTGCAGCAGGGTTGAGAGCTATGAATGCCCACTTTGTAATGCTGCTGCTGTGGCTTCATCATGTTACTTCCACGCAGTAAAAACATTTAGAAGCTGAACGCCCACATCTACAAGGACTCAAAGCTGAGGTTTATAAACTAGTAAATCTGTAGTTTACGTCAGCCAGTACATGTATGTGCATGGGAAGCATGCACTCCCCTTGTGCCTTTGGCCACATGCAAAGGCTTAGGAATCCTTCTGCTGCTCCTTTTTTCCATCTTGGAGTATGGTTGCTCAGTATGAAATAACTGGGGTTGCCTAAAAGGTTTCATCTATATAACCTGCTAATGCCATGTTTTGCAGGTAATTTGTATTTTTTAAGAAAAACCCAAAACCCTGAGTAACATTTATAAATATATTTCTTCTAGCAAGCTGAATTGATCTGTGAGCCTGTTTCATACCTCTTGCACACTTGAAGTGTGCATGCAGTTTAAAAGCTTATATATAAAATTAACAGGCAGAATTGTTTCACCTTAGGGGTAATTATTTTTTCAGATAATAATTACGGTGCACGGCTAAGCATATTATCATGGCAATGCTTTAATCATATATTACAGCTCTTACCTGGGCACTTGTAATTTCTACTAACACTGGAAATACAGAGTAAACTGTGAAAGGCAAAAGAAACTAGTTTTTAAATTCTTACTAAAAACCTGAATGAGAGGCTCTTGTTGATGTAAACTAATAAAAAAAATTCCTAGCTAGGTTAACTTTCAGGTATCTTTAATTCTGTCCTATATGATTGAATTCAGTTATCTTTCTTTTTAATCAAATGTTCTGCTTTCAGGCTAAGGGGATGAGATCAAGGGATTGTACCAGAATAAAACTGTAATCTAGTGATAAAACCTCACCGGAGTTGTAAATGTAACTGTGCTTCTAAACCCACTTCATACTGTACTTGATTTATTGTCAGAGTAGAACAAGTTGTTGATTTAATAGGAGAAAGATATTTTTTACATGTTTCCAAGAATGAGGCTAAGACTGCAGAGGGGAATAATTGGCAGTTACTGTTAACTGCCATCATGGGGTTTCTGGTGCTGTCGCTTCCTTGATTTAGACAAATTAATATTATGTCAGGAAACTGTTCGGTTCTGTTGTGTCAGTCTCTTCCTTCTGTGAAAAATCCATGTAGAAAAAAGTCTTATAGAACTGGTCAGAAAATTGATCTCTTGACATCCATTTGGTCATGCACCTTTTGCTACAGACAACCTGTATAAGCGCTAACTAGCTTCCCTTGCCCATTATCAAGATTGGGGCAGACTAAATTTTGTGAGCTAGCTTTTCAGTTTTTTAATGGAATAGCTTGTATGCAAAATCTAAATCTTCCTTGCAGAAATATTGTATATATGAATTTTCTCAAGGAAGTAGTGAAAGCTGCCTTAGTAAACTTTATGCTAGTATTGAGAGTGTTTTCATGTGTGTTGGGGGTCTCATCTATAAGATTTAATTGTGAAACCAAAACCTACTAAGATTTAATGTTACTCTTCACCACAGTGTACCGAAATAAGTTGCCTTTATACAGTGAGTATTAATTTCAGTTTTTTCTTGGTAGACAGTATTTGCCTAATGCAAATAGAGAGATGGGGAATGGGAGAAAGAAAAGATACTTTGCTGCAATGTGATGGTGTCCCATCATGCTAAATGTGAAATAACACCAGAAACAGTGATTTGCATTATCAATGCAAATTATTTTCTATCAGTAAAGAGAAAATAAGCCCTGAAAATATCTGGTTTTCTTCTTAAATTTCTTTTTAAGTGAATTCTGCCTTACCGCTAATGAAATGAAAAAGATTTTGATTCCATCTCTTGGAAAGACTTGTTAAAGAAGGCATGAAGAATTAAGTTTGTAGTAAATTCTTTTAATCTATTTATTGCTTAATGATTGTTTAAAGAGATAATTAGGATTAAGCATTTTCCTGAAACTGGAGGAAGTCCTGCTTTGATTCTGAAGTTTCTAATGTGGATTTTACTGAAGCTGTCATTCAGATCAGCTCTCAGAAATTCATCTACACCCAGAAATTCTGATCAAATTGTTTTGTCGTCTTCATCTATGGAGATAAAATGGTTACTACAGTAATAAAGGTATTTTCTTAATACTGTGAACATGTAAAAAGGCAAACAGTAAAGCCTAGTGCATGTTTAGTGACACTGGAAGGAGAGGCTGTTTTAAATGTTATCTATGGAAATATTTATGACTGCAAAATTTGTGGATATGTACATAGAAAGGACCATGTTTTCATAGGATAACGGATACGTGAAGGCGCTATTTAAGTGTTATTACTTGTTAGGAGGTAGGCCTGGGCTGAGCTTTGGTGCCTGTAGCTTAAAGGAGGTAAAACTTCAGTCAGTGACTTAAGTTTGACTTAAATATTATGTGGGACTTATATATAGAATCCCAAAATGACTTGTATTGGAAGGGACCGTGAAGATCACCTGATTCCAACTATATGTTGAAGTTGCCTTGACCTTATCTTGTCAGCAAAGTCTCTGTTTTAATTTGTGTGTTTGGAAAGTGTACGTCATTAAAGAGTTAATGTCCAATATTAACTTAAGGAAACCGAAAGTGTTTCTATAGGATGACTTCTCTCAGTTGGTAGTGTGTTCTGTGTGGAGCTTTTCATGCCCAGGACTCCTGTGGGTTTGAGTTACACTATGTAAAATTATTTTATTTTTAAATAGCAGTCTTGTTTGAGGTGAACATGGGATGTTGATCTTGATGAGTTACCTCCTCATTCAGTTTTGCAAGCTGTCCTGGCACGATATTGGTACAGAACTTCATGTTAATTTTAGATGCTGTTTGGTTGTGTAACATTTGAGTTACTGCTACGGTTTGTTTCAGGTGTAGCAGAGACAGGATTTGACACGTTTTTCTGTTCAGACAAGTAAGAAACCAAGGAGTACATCTGCTCATTTGCAGGGAATATTAGTAAATTAATTAACATGAGTCTCCTGTGTATTTAGATGACTTATGGTATATGAAGACCTGGCTGTGTCCTCACCCCTTGCCATTTTTCTAATTTGAAAGAACTCTAAGCCAAGCAAAGATTACCTGTAATTGGAATCAATCTTGTAAACAGAAGAAGAAGCTGAATACAGTATTTCCTGAAACATTATACATGGGGGCACAAACACAGGAGTGGAATGATTCGGAGAGCTGAGTATGTGTAAGACTCCTGTCAGGTGCAGAGAGTCTGATGTAAATGCATGCATTGCTTTGAATTGTGGTCTCACCTGTCACCTTCCTCTCTATGTTCTGAGATTAAAGTCTTTGTCACTGGGGCACTGACGGGTCATTGAACAAGCAGAGTGAGAAAGTGGCCTGCCTGTTGGCAGCTCCTGATGTAGTGAAGGTGGGCAGCTGTGCAGGTGTTTCTTGGGTTGCTTTTCTTGAGTGGAGCGCACAGAAGATGACAGTGAGGGAAGAGAAGTGGACTTCTACTGTGGTGCTAGATGTGGAAGGGAAGAAACCAAAGCTGAAAAGTGAAAACATCAAACCTGTGCTCTAAATACAAAAGTAGAGAAGGAAGATGAGAGAAGCCTCAAGGTTCTCAAAGTCTAAATGCTGAAGAAAACTTGAGTACTGGGAGAAAGCGGAGAGATGCAAATAGGGATTTTCCATATATTCTCTGTGCTGTCTAAACTAGAGGGAAGTGAGAACCTGTAAAAGAACTTTAAACATGTGCTTCAGTTACTGGTTAGTTGAAGGAATAGACGGTGAATGAGATTGCTTGACCCTTCAAATTGTGACTATACCAGCCCAGTAGTCTGGTATCGTCCCCCAGGTGATATTGTGCCATAGTAATGTGTTACACATTTGGTTTAATTACTGTAGAAATTTCAGAAAGTTTGGAAATCCTTTACAAAAGGCTTGATGATAAGACTTTATTTTATGTAATTAAGACACTGCTATAGGCAGTGGGCCTATTTTAAAGTTGAGAGCTCTTGAAGTGATGCAGTAAAAAAGCAATTTGTTTTCTTCCCCTTTCTTCCACTACCACTCATGTATCTTAGGTCTGTTATCTAACAGAGTAATTTTGGAATATCTGTCTTTAGTCTGAACATGTTCGGGTGTCTGTAAGCAACTTGAATTTTATGAGCTCATACAGCTGATTTAATTTATTTTGTTACAACCTCTTATTCTAGCACTGGGCATGCCTTTTTTTATTCTTCAGAGATTGACCGAATAGGTTTCTAAACCCATCATGTTTTAATACAGCTAGCAAAAATTCAGTCCAGGTTAAAACTTTATATTGAATCAAGCAACACAATTTCTGTGATGCTTAGTCGGACACAATAAGTGATCACATGCCAAAATACTGTTCAATGAATACTGTGCAGCAGATAAATGTAACCTCTTGAATTTTTAGCAGTGATGGGTAACTTACAAGAAGTGCTTGGGGTAAATAATGCAGGATAAAGAATTTCTGTAGGAAGATGAAATCAGAGGATGGTTATTGTACTCAGTGAAAATATTCTTCTGTTTTTTACCTTGAAGGCACAATACTCATTAAATAACTGAAACTGAAAAAAACATGCAGGATGTTGTTACGGTTTTCTCCATGTATCCCTCAAGGATTATAAAATCAAGATAAAAGGTACTTTAGTGACCAGTGTGTAATCCATACATGATGACGGAGTTTCAGGAAAACATTTGGTTGCAATTTTGTAACACAGTGATTCAGGCTAGAAAATGACACACTGATTCACACATGTAGATGCCTTTTTTTGGCTGTAAAGTTTACTTACGTACAGTCTGTTAAGGAAGGTTACAAGGCTTCATGGGTTTGTCAGTTAAAGTGAAAATTACCCCTTTTAGAAATATTATCCTACACGAGCATACTGCAAAGGAGAAATTGTAACTCCCTTCCCATCCCTAGAAGAGATTAGAAATCAGTCTGTATAAATTTAATTATCTCTAAAATATTAGTGCTGATTATAGCTGAATATGGAGTCATATCAAAAGCTGAGACATGGGAGTTTGAAGAATTTACCCTCAGAAGACATCCTTTTTTCCATGTTACTCAGAACTACAGAAATCACATTGTAGTTTTCAGAATGGAAAAAGTAGGAGCAGTCTCCTGTGGAGTGGCCTTGCTTTCATTATATTTCCCTTCTCTTCCAAATTCAAAACTCTCCAGCAGAGTGGCTTTTTACTGTCAAACATAAAGTGGTTTTCTCCTGTACTGGAGGATGCCTCTAGATTAAAAGTCAAATGATACTTCTCTAATTGAATTGCCAAAGTTCTGTTCAAAGTAGAGCAGTTTCAGAGCATGTCCCTCTTCTTGAAGGCACTGCATTGACTGTCCTGTCCTTCCCTTCCCGGGTTCATATGCTTTTGTGTTCTGTGTCTGCATAGAAGACCTGTAACAGGGATCATAGTGACATTCAAACTTGCAACCTTTTTGTGGAGAGGTAAAGTGGGAACAGGCTGGTGGGTAAATCCTTTAGAGTACTATGCTTGTGGGGCCATGTGTTCACATGGTTATTTTATTAACTAATGACTAATCAAATGAGTTGCTCTGTTCCATGTTGACTAAAAACGGCTGCTCCTGCACAACTTCCCTAGATTAGTGCTCTCTGGTGGTACATCAATAACTGCTGCATTCCTGCATGATTGTGTCCAGTCTGTCCCGGTTTGAGACAAATTTGGAGGAACGTCTGAAATGAACATCCTCTGATAGAAGGCAGGTTACAGCCACCCCTCCCCCACCAGTTTCAGAAAGAATTTTCTTCAGGGGAAAGTGGAAAAAAACCTATTCATTTAACAAGTAAAGTGCGTGCAGGCACGGGAAAAAAAAAAAAGAATAATGCTAAATAATAAAACCTGTTGCTGTGGAGAGGACCTGGGTAGATTTCAGAGTACTTTGTGGGTGTGGCTTTCTCCTCTCTGGAGCTGGGGTTTGGCATAGGCCCCTCTGGACCTCCCAGATGATGATCTGGTGTTGCTGAACAGTCTGGAAGAGAAGAAGAAGAAGAAGCCAGAGTCCCAGGGAAAAGCTTTCTTGCCTCAGCTAGCAGACTGGCTAAAAAGCAATAAGTTTTAACTCTCTGTCTCTCTCCCGAGAAAAAGAGCCAAGAGCTGGGAAAAGCAGGAAGGTGCTTTCCTCTGCTCCGCCATGGCAGGAACGCAGGGGAGTGTATGTCTGTGTCCTTGAACACAAAACCGCTCGGTTTTTTTTCTCCCTTTCTCTCGGACCCAGCTTAAAGACACAGGAAGGCACAGGATTCATGTCTGGCTTAGGGCAGACGATAGGGAATACAATGTCATACAGTATCACCCCAGGACAAATCTGAGCTAGAAAAAATGGTTAGATAAGATGTATCTAAATATTTAACAATATCCTGTTACTTTAAGTAGAAGTTGATGAACTTTTCTCAGAGGAAATAGGAAAGGAAGAGGAATCTCCTGACGGGATACTTGCGGCTTAAGATAGGAAGCCAATTTGATGTCTCGAATGTAGACATTTCAACATTTTATCTAGTTAAAAATGTTTTCACTTGATATGCAGGATGACTGTGCTTCTTTCTCCTCCTTACTATGAGAAGTATTTTTTTAAAATAGATGTGAGCATGGTGGGTACTTTGTTCTGTGCCGGGGATGGGTGTTAGTCAAGCGTTATTTCATGCTGTGCCTCCTGCCCAGACACTGCTTGATGGCTTCTGCTGCTCTGCAGCTGGTGATTGCTGGGAATGCTGGCAACTGTTTTGGCTTCCTCTGCTGCCCTGCTGGACCAGGGCTGAGTTTTGGCTTCCTCCCTAGGAGGCAGCTCTCTTAGTACGGCACATCCATAATGCTTCAGCTTAACATGACAGCTCCCAGGTCTCTCTGGGAAAATGAGCTCTCCCCTGCAGGCGATAACCCTCTATAGAGCAATCCCTGCCTGCTTTGCTTCTGCTGCTTGTCTTTTTACTACAGTTTTCCTGTAGTATTTTAAACGAAGAGCTAGGAAAAAGCATCTTCTGTTCACATTGTCATCTAGTACTAAGTGGCATACCTTCTTCTTTGGTGTGGTATGCAGTGTTAACCAAGTGAACTGCTGCGGAACTTTAGCAGCAGCAGCAGAAGGTACTGGTGGTACTGCTGCTTAGAGGATGGATTGGTGCTCTGAGGATGTGTGTTTGGTGAGGAGATGAACAATAAGTTTATGCATATGTTCGGGGCTCAGCTTTTCTTACGTTTTAGTTGTGCATTTCTTTGCCTGGGGAACTCTTCAAAAAAACAGAAGAAACACCTTTCTAGCAATGGGGTAAAGTTCTGTGTGTTGTGTTTGCATAGTTAGGATATTGTTGGACCTATGGAGCAGTCCTTTTGCCACTAACATCCTTTTTTCTTCATGCATGTTCTGCGTGTTCTTCATAGACTTTTGCAATCTCAGCTGAGGTGATCCACAGCCAGCAGAGCTGAAATGCTAGCTCCTCTTATCCAGTGGGCTTCAGTTTGAAAAACAGAAAAAAAAAATGGTATCAGAAGTACCTTGGTCACTTGCTGTTCAGGCTGTACAAAGAAGACTGGTGTATTTCTGAAGCAAGGGCTGGCAACTGCCAAAGTAATATGTCTGTTCATGAGCATTTTTGGGTAAATAATGAGCAGCATCAGATTTGGAATAGCACTGAATGCCTATAGTGCTGACTGCAGTTAACATAATTTTGCTGGTGACTGGGGTAATAGCCTTGTTTAAACACAGGAAAGCTGAAATAACTGTAGGCATCTTAAGAACATAACATTAAAAATGTAGTAGAGTAGTTGTCGCTGTTCTAGAATGTTGCATATGTAGACATACTATGTGCTTTGCACAGCTGGCATTAAACAGTTTTCCGTGTGCCTTCTTGGAATTCTCTGACTCATTTGTGTCTTGTCTTAACGGGTTAATGGGGAAGCAGATCTTGGCTTCACAGTTACACGTTAGAAGAGGTGCCTCTAAAAACTTCTTGCTTACTCTTCAGCTTCTTTAGAAGTCACAGTACAGATTCTTGTGCCTGTAGCCCTTCTAAAAATCTTTAACATTTCAGAGAAGGCAAGTCCCGTAATACTGTCATCCTCAAACTGATTTCTTGAGCTCCTTAGAGGAAACCTTCCAGCAGAACTTCAGGTAGATGGTAGTAAAAAAAGCAGCACAGCAGGAGAATTCTACAGAGTATCTTGAAAAAAGTGAGTTTATCTTCCAGCTACGTTGGAAGCCTTATCTCATTTTATATCCTGTTCTTGGGGATTGCTGGTTAATAATTCACATGTAGTACAGTTACCAATTAAAGAAAAATTGAATTTGAAACAGCAGTAGGTTCAATTAAATATATTTGGGAATCAGTTATTTCTTTTATTGCTCAGGAAGGGAGTTTAATTATTTAAAAAGTCCCTTCTTTATACATTTTTATTTTACATGAGCAAAAATTACCAATGGCTAATTACCATTCCTGAGGAATTTAACATTTTGAGGCTTTAAAACTTGAGACTTAAAACCAGAAAAAAATGAAGCCAACTCAAGGTGAAATAAATGGTTTCAGTGCATGCATAAAACTGATGACAGTCCTTACAAAACATTGTCAAACCTTGTCAGAAATCAAATATTTAGCTACAATGTGTGGTGTAAAATAGCATAGTAGATTGTGTGTACAGCAAAATTTAAGTAATTAAATATTAAGAGAGAGTTTGGATTCTTGCTCAGTCACAAAGAATGGAAAGTGAATCTGTTCCTTCTAGAGTGCCTTGACTTGTCACCCCTTTCCATACCCCTTGCAAGAAAATATGCAAGAACAAGAAAAAGTCCTTCATTGCTTGGTACACTTATTACTGGAGTTGATTTGGTTTACTTTTTCCTATTGATTTGTGTTTCCATAGTTGGCTGCATCAGTATCACATATGAGTCACGTTATGCCTATTTGCCACACTCTATAGGGGAAGAGTAATACTCGTTTCTAAATGTCAGCTTGCAGACTTTCCTGTTTTGGTGAGAAGATACATCTTGTTACCATGCACTGCTCTTTCTGACAGAGTTCTCATAAGACAATTGCTTCTTTTTCCAGAAAAGCTATACTGATCAGTGAGTGAACAGTATTAAGAAATATTTTATCTGTTTTTAGAAGGAAATGAACTACTCACATATGGTAATATAATGCAACAAAACCAAAGTTGGCTATGTTAAAAACAGCAAAAAGAGATCTGAGTTAAACCATGTTCATTCTTAGTAGGCTGTAACAAGGTTGAGATTATTATTGTTAGCTTTTTCTCCTAAGTCTGACTTTTATGCTAGTAGGGACCTTTGACTTCTCCTTTCATTTACACATCTTGATCCCAGCCTCATTGCAGGGTCTCTTTCATATCAGGAGTGATACTCTGAGGTGTTGCTGGTTGTACAGCAGTGCACAGAGCAGAGGTGTCCAGCAGCAGATGTCTGCTTGTTAGTCATGACCTCCTTTATGTTGTAAATAATCTTGCATGCTTCTGGTGAATGTTTCCTAAGGGATTCCATGGACTGGTGCAGGTAGCTTGATGACTTCAATAAATGTGCCCCCTTTGCTGTGGTTGGACGTGTTCTGGTTTGTGACAGCCTTTTAAATGCCAACCTGTTGGAGCCTTATTAAAGAGATGGGACCATCACGGTTATTCACGATTTATTACTTGAAAATCAAACAAGGCATCAGTCTCAGAGGCTGTAGATTTAGTAACAAGTTGCCATAACTGAAGATAGTCACGAGTTTCAGAGTTACATGGCAATTTATAACTTTTTGGTCCAATAAGCAACTAACATGAAGCTTTGTTTTGACTGTATAACCTATCACCTTTGGTATTTTTTACTGTATTGCGTCTGTTTTTCAACCAATAACATGCTAGCTCACGTACACACATATACTTCTATTATAACATCTAAATTCTAAACTTAAACTATAAAATCACATTACTATACTTGAAAACCCCTCACCGTATCACCCAGTACATATTCTTACTTACAACTATAGAAACGTAGGTTTATAATTCTGCTTAAGGTCTATAAACCTTTAACATTACATCAACCCAAGCTCTTTCCAGGGCTGTAAATTGAACTCATTAGTACCTGTAGAAGTTTCTACTCCTCTGTTTCCCACACCAACCTATATATATAGGTATCTAAATGTCCTGTTAAGTTTCATCTGGGATCCGTCCAAGGGTACTGAGGGGAGGTGGCCAAAGAGCTCGCCAAGCCACTCTCCATCATCTGTTATCAGTCCTGGCTAACAGAGGAGATTCCAGCTGACTGGCCAGTGTGACACCCATCCATAAGAGGGGCTCCAGGGAACTATGGCCTGTCAGCCTAACCTCAGTGCCTGGCAAGGTTATGGAACAGATCATCTTCAGTGTGATCATACAGTACTTACAGGATGGCTGAGGGATCAGACCCAGCCAGCATGGATTTAGGAGGGGCAGGTCCTGCCTGACCAACCTGATCTCATTTTATGACCAGGTGACCTGCCTGGTGGATGCGAGAAAGGATGTGGATATTGTCTACCAGGATCTCAGCAAAGCCTGTGATACTGTCTACCACAGCATTGTGCTGGAGAAGCTGGCAGCCCATGGCTTTGCTTGGACAGGTGCACTTTTCACTGGGTTAAGAACTGGCTGGATGGTCGGGCCTGGGGAGTAGTGGGGAATGATGCTGCATCCAGCTGGGGACCAGTCACTAGCGGTGTCCCCCAGGGATCACTATTGGGCCCAGTCCTGTTTAATGTCTTTTCTGATGATCTGAACTCTGATGATTGAGTCTACCACAGCAGATTAGCAGATGACACCAAGCTGGGTGGGAGTGTTGATCTGCTAGAGGGCAGGAAGGCTCTGCAGAAGGATCTGGACAGGCTGGATCATGGGCTGAGGCCGATGGTGTGAGGTTCAACAGGGCCCAGGGCCAGGTCTTGCTCTTGTGTCACAACAACCCTGGGCAGCTCCACAGGCTGGGGCAGAGTGGCTGGAAAGCTGCCCAGTGGAAAAGGACCTGAGGGTGCTGGTGACAGCGACTGAGCATGAGCCAGGGTGTGCCCAGGTGGCCAAGAAGGCCAATGGCCCCCTGGCCTGTCAGCAATGGTGTGGCCAGCAGGACCAGGCCAGGGATTGTCCCCCTGTACTGGGCACTGGTGAGGCCCCACCTCAAATCCTGTGTTCAGTTCTGGGCTCTCAGGAAGGACATTGAGGTGCTAGAGTGTATCCAGGGAAGGGCACTGGAGCTGGGAAAGGGTCTGGAGGACAAGTCCTGTGAGGAGCATCTGAGGAATCTGAGGATGTTTAGTCTGGAGAAAAGGAGGCTCAGGGGAGACCTTATCACTCCTTACAACTGCCTGAAAGGTAGTTGTAGCCAGGTGGGGGTCAGTCTCTTCTCCCAGACAACCAGTGACAGGACAAGAGGACACAGCCTCAAGCTGCACCAGGGGAGTCTATGGTTTGACATCAGGAAGAATTTCTTCACATGAAGAGAGACTGGGCATTGGAATGGGCTGCCCAGGGAGGTGGTGGTGTCACCATCCCTGGAGGTGTTTAAGAAAAGACTGGACGTGAGAATTTAGTGCTGTGGTCTTGTTGACAGGGTGGTGTTAGGTCATAGATTGGACTCGATAATCTCAAAGGTCTTTCCCAACCTACTTGATTCTGTGATTCTCTAAGATTTGCTCTCAATATTTAGTCATATGTAATAAACTTGCTTTTGAGGGCCTACAGTTAATGGACATAAAATCTAACCAGAGAATACTTCCTTTTCTCATCAATTAGGGTCTTGATTAATTTGCTTAGACTGCATTTTTATTTTTCACAGTAAAATTTTAGAAATATTTTGGTCCACTCCTCCTGGTAAAAAATAATAATTCCATGAGATTGAGAAAATGCACATATGCAATTTTAAATATTTGTGTTCTGCTGCATTGGTGGAAGGAATACCAAAGAGATTATTAAAGTATTATTTACACTTACATTGCTGACAATGTTTTAATTTTAAAAAAAAGAAGTTTGCCTCTCTGTTACAGAGTTGATAGGAAGTTGCCAGAACGATTGGACTATAACATCACAGATTTTGGTAAAAAATGCTAGTACTTTGCCCTGGAATACTGACAGAGAATTTGTGCTTGAAGTCAGTTTGATTTTGCAATTATTATGGAGGGGAAATTAATTTTCAATGTTGTAATATCTGCATTTTCGTACCATTCCCCATGTTGGCTTTCAAACTGTGTATGTGATTAAAAGCAAATATCAGTCAAATTAGAGTGTTGGTTTGATACGTCTCACAGTAATTTTAAGTTTTGATTTTGCTATAGTTTGTTACACATTAGAGAACAGAAACTGCTTTTTTATTGTGATTGGAGCTCAAGAGAACTAGGAAGCTGCATCTGATAAATTCACATCATTCATGTGACATCTTAGTAGTAAATTCAAGGAAAAGAGTGGGTTCTGGTATGCAGAGGTGTAGACAAGATAGTTGTCTTTCTGGTATACTAATGAAGTTACCTGGATGTTTTATACTGTTCATAAGTTGAACTGTCAGGGGATTTTTTTTTTTTTTTAATATGATACACCCTGGGTCTATTAAGAAATAAATTCAGCTGTAAAAGTGCAGCTAGCTTTAAATTTTTATCACAGGAGGTATTCTTTTGTCTTGGCTGCAAGCATGTCATGCTTTCTACTTGTGTTGTTAGGCCTTGCCTTCCATCTTGGGTAACATTGGTAAATAATGTAGTTTTTCTGGAGAATGTTATGTGTCTTCAGACTACTAAGATTATCTGTCATTAAGTATGATTGTTGTCTTTATGGGAAAGTTTTAAATATTGCATGAAAGGAGGAAAACAAAATTACTGAACATAGCCTGTATTATCTTTGTACCAGCTTTTCTTGATCTTTAGTGCATTATTGAAAAGAGGTCTTGCAAATTCCTTTCCTAATGATTCAGTCAATGTAGACACAATGCATGACTTGAAGAAAATGTAGTTTTCTCATCTCTTATATTCTGCATCTGTGTTCTGTAAAATAAACAGACTAGCAAAGGGTAATGCAGTGGGTCACTAACTAACATCAAGGAACATTCCTGATTAGCCTGAAGCAGTCTGTTTACAAGTAGTTGATGTCTGAGTAAATAGTATGTAACCAAAGAGTTTAAAAAGCCTTTAGTTGGAAGGTCGTGGTAGCTTTTAGTGCTTTCTTTGATCAAACGGGATTTTTTTTCCTACTGACATGCTGACCTTTACTTTGTGAGTTTCTTTATTTCGTTTCCTCCTGCTTTGCCCCCTTACAGAAGAAAAAACAAACAAAACCCCCCCAAACCCAAAACCATCCCTGCCGCCCCAAAACCCAACAACCCCCATCCCCTTCCCAAACCCTCCGAAACACCAAAGCCCACCAAAACAAAACGTCAAACTAAGGCAAACCCCAGGAAATCAAAAATGAAGTTATTTTTGCTATCACTTGGTTTACAGGAGTCTGCCATGAGACGGTAAGTAATTTAAGATGTTGCCATAGCTGTTTTAAAAGCCAGCTTGGTAAGAAGTTAAACATCAGCATTTAGGAAGAAGGTGCACGTTCAGTTTTTGCCATGAGGCAAATTTTGACATTTTTAGCGGTTATTTCAGTTTTGTACTAAATGTGTGTTTGGAAGAACTACTTTAAAGTTTTAAAACCCTTATCATAAAACAGTAAGCAGTGGGTGGGAGCCTGCCTGGGGAGGTGCTTCTCCATGGCGTCCCCTCTCAGCTAAGCTTCAAAACAAAACATTCATCATGCTGTAGTTTCCTGGTCACCTGCAAGTTTTCCATGGTGCATTTGAAGTTAGCCCACATCTCTGTCCCGAGCCTCGTTTCACCAGGACGCAGGAACTATGATGGCTCTGTGGACAGAGGAGGGGTCCCTCAACACTCCCACCAGTCCTGGTTGTGGAACAGGGGCTGGTGTAGCGCTTCACTCTGGATGAACTGCACTGTGCACCTGGGAAATTGCCCTAGGGGAAGTGGTTCACAGAAGTTTCAAGAATTTCTCTGCTTAAGGGGCCATTTAGATGTGCAGTTGCTGTGTAGTCTGGAAAAGGCATTGGGCAATTTTAGTTGAGTCAGTCTTGAGTGTTTTTTTTGATAATTGCTTTTGCTGAGCTATGGTTGAGTGGTGGTGAAGATGTGGGATCAGAAGGCTGGGCTGGATGACCGAGATTTACTTCCTGACCTGTTGGTTTTTGTTTGGGGTTTTTTGG
>VZTD01001598.1:85849-97791 GCA_013397725.1 Rhagologus leucostigma
TTTGCTTTGTAATTTTGTCTTTTTCTGCTGCTGTCAGTGCTCTGCTTTTCGTACACCAAATCAGCCATGCTGCCTTCATGTTTCCTTGACACAGGCAGAAAATGCAGGTTTTCTAATGAGTAATAGGAAGAAAGAATTGGGGTGAAGAAATAATCCATGCAGAAAGGTTTTGGTCATCCTTACCACGCCACCCTCTGCTTCTAAAGGTGGGGCAGGAAAATACGTTATTTTCTATTAGACTTGATAGTAACTAGGGAAGGGTGGTCCTTATAATACAAAATAACATCTGATATTTCAATCTGTGCTACCTGATCACCATTCAGATAATTGAAATAAATTCCTTTAAGTAATACAGCCATGATATGTAATGAATTACACAAATATGAATATTAATGTACAATAGTAAGCCAGTTAATTTTAAAACATAATGATAAATGTTATTCTTTTGAGACTCTGGGAACAAAATGGACTTTCCCCAAAACATATTTGTAATTGCGGTATTTACGGACTTTAGAAACTGAAACATCGTAAGTTCATGTAAGGAATACCTAATTATACATTCTTTGTGGCCATCACTTAAAAGTTCGGATGTAATTGTATCCTGTTCGCTCATTAATGATGTAGGTATTTGAAAATCAATCAATAAATGGTCAAAATCTGGGAAAAGCAGTGCCCTTGGCACATGGAGATGTGTGTCTTATCACTCCTGGGTTTTAGTGAGTGCACGTGGGCTTGTCATGTATTGGAGAGCCATCTGTAAAGCAGGGTTGTGTTTCTAGGATTAAACTACACAAACTTAGTAAACTCATTGTCTTATGCTTTGGTACCACCTGTGTGTTTTTACATAGACTAAGCCTCCTGCCACTTATTTTGTCACTTCAGCTGGATTCCCCGTGCAGCCTCTAGTAGAGACACCCCAGGTAAATATTCCTGCTCTTGTCATGGCTTTTGTCATTTGATGTTCCTGGTGTCCTTTTTGGCTTTGACTGTTTTTCTGGGAATTGCAGAATTTTCCAGGGTTCAGTCACTGCTTCTTTGCAGTTTGATACTCTAGTTAAGCCCTTCAGTGGCACTGGTTTTCTCTCTTTCTGTTAAGACAGTTCCTTCTTCCATGAGCTGGTGCTTTGTTTTCAGCTCCTGTGTGAGTCAGCAGGCTTTGTCTCTGGAAACCTGTTTTAATACTACATTTCCTTGTTCCCTCTTAGAAGACTCCATTACTTCAGATCCAACTTCTTCATGGAGAAAGTAAATTTAATGAACAGTAAGATTTTATCTGGTGAAAAAAAATTTGGTTTTGGTAGGAAAGAAATGACCAGTTTGTAGTAAAGTCTGTTCCTTTCCTTAGCATGTGTGTGGGTGTCCAGATGATAAAACTGAAATCTTGTATCATATTTGATAAACTTATGCATGTATTGATTACATGGACAGAATTAGAAACTAATTCTGTATAGAGGCAAAGACAATTTTATAATAATTTGTCTGTTGTTGTGGAGCCGTTTCTTGGTAGATGTTCTTAGTGGTTTCATACTTCTCTAGTTAATCCTTGTGTCACCAGTGCTGTCAGCGTTGCAGTTTTATCTTGCAATCTTGCAGTGTGTGGATTGTTTTCATAAGCAAATCAGAAAAGAGAATTACTATGGTATTTGTGTTTTCTTTTTTTTTTTAAATTTTTCTAGTTACCAATCCAAGCAAATACGTTTCATGGGTGATTTTTTTTCTTCCCCTTCAGTTTGTGCACACAAGATGAAACCGTCTGAGACCAGAACTATAGGATTACTTACTTAAAAAACAACATGGCAAATAATTTTTTGTTCTCCTCATTCTTTGGATTTCCAATATTTTTCGCCCCAAAAAGGAAAGAAACAAAAACCTTCTTGTCCAGACTAGTGGTTATCCAGTGAAGTTCTTGTATTTCTCTTCTTAGAGAAACTTTTTTAGCCAGAGTATATTTGTTAATTTTCAATCTTTAGCCTTCTCTGCCATCATGCCTTCTGGATACGGTGATCAAATCTTACACAGGAATAATAAATCATACATAGAGTGCCTCCAAAGTGGTAAACAACAACAAAAAAGGCAGTTTTATAGTACTCTGGCGCAGAGTAACAGTTTAGATATTTCAAAATAAATATTCAAAAATTACACATGATATAAATGTGTATTTTCCATTCAGGAAACCGAGTTGATAGCATATCATCTACAAAGTAATAGATTTACTTCCAGATTAATTGTTTAAAAAAAGCTGCACATTTGTTAGGCACTTCCACTATATTTATCCTTAGTTGTTATTTTAAGGACCTTAAAGAATGCCAATATCAAAACCCACCAGTTTTAATCAGACTAAACAGTTCAGTCTTCCTTTCCTGTAGTCATTATAAAATCTTAATTTGTTTGAGAAAGGGCAAAGTGGCCTTTATTAATTTGGTCAGTGCTCAGGGTCATGCTTGTCAGCTGAATAAACATGAAAAGAAAAATATATTTATCTCTTAGTGGCTTTTCTTGGAATTTGAGTGGGGATGTTGCACTATTCATTCCAGAGCAAAATAGGTCAACTCTTTTAAATATCCTTTTCTTTCCCACAACTCCAAAAGTACTAAGAAATCAAGTTCCTGAAAATTAAATTAAGTACTGAATTTCCTATTAGTTGTGCAACAAGCTTAAGTCTGCAAAAATAAAATAAGCTCTACCTTCTGAATTTGTCTTGTAATCTGGTACTACTGTTCCAGTTAATGAAAAGTTAAAATACTTCAAAGTGGTAAATTCCTGTGGCTTTTAAAATCTGATCTCACTCGCAGAAGTAAGTAAACCCAGAGATCAAAGAGAACTGTCATACATTGATCTTTCTTTCTGAGGCTCTGCTTTTATAAATCCATAATGTTATAGAATGAGAAATGCAAAGCAAAACGTATCCCCTAGATGCACATTAGCTTCAGTTGTGCTCGTAACAGTGATTGGAAACCTGCTCTCTCTCTGTGAGTCATTGTCTTAGGTAATCTGCAAAGGTGTCATTTTTATTTTTTTTTTCTTCTTAACCCTTTCTGGCTCTATTTGTGTTGGTATGTATTTGAGGTGTATACATATATAAGTAAAATCTTACGTGGCCAGCCCCTGCCTTCTCCCCATTCCTTGTTAACAGAAAAATGTCCACTTTTACCCTATATATATATATTTTTTTTTTTTTTTCAAGGAATAGGTAAGGGATGATTAACTAACTGCATTAATCTGCAAATGTGGTCATGTTTTCAAATAATGAATAATTTTGCCATTTCCATGATTAAAATTCAGAGCAGATGATGTAATAGTGAAGATGTGCTAAAGGAACTTGAACATCATGCACAAATCTAGGCCATTTGTAGGGGACTTTATGATGTAAATGATTATCTTTTTCAGTGTGTATGCAAATGAGCTGCTTCCAGGGGCTGTGTTTCTTCTTTGACTTTGATCTGAAACAAGGAAATATTGATTGAAATAGAAGAAAAATATTGTATAAAACTTCTGTGCTTAATTCTGCTTTATGCTGTGCATTAACAAGGGTACAGATTTTTTTAATATTTAAAAATAATACTTTCTGTGCTAATCTCTCTTCCATCTTTCTGTGTAAGACTTCAGGATATAATTTCTTGAGCAAAAAGCTATTTTGGTAATTCCGAGAGCAGTGTGGGTTTGGTTTTTTTTTTTTTTTCTTTGCTTGAGGCTTCAATATCAACTGGGTTTTTAGTACAGCAATATCTATTTGTAAGCGTTTAGATTTGTATCAGAATCCTTTCACCTTGGGCATTTCAGGTCTTCTGTACTGGCTCTTTAGTTTTGAATGACTAAATTCAAAACTTTGAGTGATGGTCAAAGAATCCCAGCTCTTTGCAGCATGAAGGGAGAAGGATTTTGAAGGATGGAAGAAAATTCTCTCCTTGCAAGTTATAGTCTTCTTTCACTTGTCACTTTCTTTGTATTAAGTATTCCAGTCCCTTTTCTCATAAGGAACATTTTTTTGTGTCTTTGATGCTCTGTATCTATTCAGGTGCTTGTCCTGCCCAGTGTGGCAGCACATTTCAGTATGTTGGCAGTTAACACAAAAGCCAGTAGATGCGAGAGTCACTATTATAAATCATAAACCACCTTTGTAACCCCAGCAGTGCTGTCTAATCCAGTAACTGTGGCCCTAAGCTCAGGCAGTTGCAGTGGTCCTCTTGTCTAAAAATATTGGCATAATGTCCTGACGTAGAATTCCTAGGTATTTGCTTGTCTAATTTTTTTTTACTAAATCAGACTGAAATCAAATGGTAAGGCCTGGAAACTGTATTCTGTCAGTTACGGTCCTGATAATAAATGGGTAGTGTTGTTTTGAGGTAGTAATGCTTTAGTGGCCTATTCTGATAAGTTTCTGGGCACCATTTTAAATTATTTGCAGTATGGACTTCTGTATACAGATTTCAGGAGCTTTGTGTCACCTGGGAAATACGAGCTTTCCTCTCTTAAAATTTTTTAGCAGGTGTTGATGTGAGCAGGTGACTTTCATACTCACCTGGAAAGCAAACAGCTTAGGCCTGACTAATGAACGAGCTTGCAGTTGTTAGCAAAAGAGAGCTTTCAGCTTCTCTGCTCTTTTAGACAAGCTGCTATTAAAGGTAGGCTAGAACTATTAGGGAATTCATTTTTCATAAGGCAAAAGAGGGAGCCATGGAGATCTTCCCCCAAAGGGTTGACTCTGGTGCATAAATCCAGTGCTTCAAAACTGTAAAAGAGTGATCAAATAATTTCATGAACAGGTTGACTCTTAGTATTTGAAGTTGATCTGTAAAACTTTTATGTTTGCACTTCACAGCTACAAGATAGAATACTGATCTTCAGTTTGCCATGTTTGCACCATGTCTTAGCAATTGTAATTTGTTCTGTGCTCTATGCTAGCTCAAGTTTATTTCTGGTCTCCTAATATGTAGAGGTAAACCATCGGCACTACTTAAGCCTGTACGATAGTGAAACAAACATGAGGTCATGTTCTAGACCAGCACACTTGATCAATATGATTTTTCTTTTCTTGACTATAATGTGAAGTCATAAAAGCTCCCAAAGTGTACTATACTTTTTGGTTGGTGGAATCCCTAACAGTAAAGCTTGGTCTGTCCAGAGAGTTGATCTTTGTATGCCTGATGGCATATTTCAAAATGCTGCCTGAGCTGTTTCTTAATAAATGAAGCCCTAAGTGTTGTGGCCTTTAAACTGCTGTGAACCTAGGAGAGAGACTAACCATGGAATTTGCTGTCTAAATGCCAAGGTGTCTTCAGCTATCGTGGACTATCAAGGTGCAGCAGTTCTTCCCTAGAGAAACTTCAGAGGAACTCTCCAAAAAGTGGGTAAGAATAAAATTTAAGAAATATTTTTTTTTCCTAAAACCTTGCAAGCTATTTCTGAGTTGGATTTAGGACTTTGGCAATGAAAGTAGGAGAGGCATGCCTTCAAGATATGGGAAAGGAGCCTTTCTGAATTTCAGCGTTCTTCCTTTCATGTACCAAACCCCATCATTACTTTTGATACTATCCTTAAGTATTATCTTTCACTTAACTGTGATCTGAGTTTTCCCTTACACAATCTTCTGAAGACTCTTGGTGAGATGTTGAGGTAGGACCTGATACCAATACTGCTGTCTCCCTTCTGTTTGCACTACATGTCTTCTCTTTGGGAGGGATGCGGACAGATCCTGCAAAGATCTGGTGGAACAGAGTCTAATCCATTAGCCTGGGGATGAATATGAGCCTCCTTGAGCTGGGTTTTTGATGCAGCATACAATGGTAGCATTTCTCCCGAGGTTAAATACTGGCTTGAAATGAGAGGAGGAAGTGAGTGGATAAACTGAGCATTTTATTCTTTGTTTCTTTCATTCCTTCAAGTCTGTATATCTTGGTCGATGCAGCTGTCCCGTCAGTGTACTGTTGGGGCTTGGTTTTCCTGCTCTGCTCTGAGACTATCAGAAGGGAGGGAAAGGTCTGCCTTTCTCTAGAAACCTCAGTTGTGGTAGGCTGTTCAGTGACTTGGTGAACATGTATAGGCTCAGCAACTGCTAAGGTGTCCAATAGGCTCATGTCCAATTGCCTGTTTTTCATTACTCTTTCATCTTGTCTGGTGAAGCTGGAATCCTTTCCTTCTTTGGAGTCAGATGGCTTTCCAAAATGGAACCAGCTGGAAGAGCTTGCTGCTGTTTGGGCAGTTGTCTTTTAGGTAGAGGCAGAAGAGAATTTTATCAGTGGAGACAGTCTTAGGACCATTAAGATCTTGGTTGAAGAAAGGTTATACTGCTGAATTTAATGCAGACATTCTGCTGATCAGGCACTTTGAGATTTTTCTGTCAGCATCATCACATTTCAACTAAACATTTTTGTGATTGGGCCATCGGCTGTCTTAGAGGACCATTCTCTTAGTAGTGATGTTAACTACATATACTGCTGTTGTGAAGACACACATCCATCCATCTGTTGGCTGGCAGGGACTGCAGCCTCACGTGTTGAACATATCAGGATATCTTTCAGCAGTCTGTTCCTGAATATTTCCAGAACCTTAACTAAATGAGGAGAACAGGACAGAAATCTGAGATCAGATTTCTATTTTATGCTTCATTATAAAAATAAGTGGTTTACAGGCAGTGAATAACGAGCTGCATACCCTGAGGTCATTGTTCTGGAGATAAAACACCCAGCAGTGCCAGTCATCTTATGGGAGCAGTAAAGAGAAGCATATCTGCAATACAAACTAGAGAATAATGAAGACTCAAATGGTAATATGAAAATATAAAAAAAGTATTAAACATTAGGAGGTTTCCATCGCTTCATTCCTGATTCTTCTTTGCCTAACAGTGGCCTCGAGCTGCTTCCTTTCTTGTACTTGGATTATTTCAAAATAAATATTCAAAAATTACACATGATATAAATGTGTATTTTCCATTCAGGAAACCGAGTTGATAGCATATCATCTACAAAGTAATAGATCTACTTCCAGATTAATTTCACTTCTGTAAGTGGAAAGTAGCGTCCACTGTGGAAGCATAGTGGCTACTTGTGAAGATATGTGCCAAAGAGCTTGGATGCAGTAGTGGATCCCGATTGAATCTAAGATGCCTGTAAAGGGGGACAGATGAGCTTGAATCAGGCAGGCAGGTAGAGGATGGAATTGCCTTTTCCCTCTTCTTGCTGATTCCCCTTTGCTTCCTCCAGGCACCTGGGAAGTTTCTCCCCTGCCTGCCACTTTGGGGAAGGTATGAGTATGGAAACTCTGAACCAGGAGCCTGAGCTAAGGTGTTAGGAACTTCTAAGATTACTACTTTTATGAAATGCTGTTACAGAGAAAATATTTGTGTTAGTTTTGGTTTGCTGCTTGAGTCAGGATTTCTACCAGTACTGTATTTCTTAATGAGGCTATAATGTGTGTTTGAAACTACAGCCTGGTAGTAGCCTGGAAGAGATTTACAGTCCTTCACATTCTTTTGCAGTCATTCATGGAGAGTGCATTGTTTCATGTTAATCTTGTGTGACCTCCTGGTATGCTGGCAGTGTAAGATGTGAGAGTGTAGGAAAGGCCATTTAATTGATAGTCTTTGTATGGGGCATGAACAAACGTGGTGCAGCACCCTGAGTCTTGCTGCATGAATACAGTTCTGCACTTTTGCATCTGCAAAAATAGATGAAGCAGTAGTATTACTGGGGAGAGTATGGCTTGGGAATCTAAGTTAACAGCCTAAACATAAAGGATAATTTAGAGTGGTTACATTTCTTATTAAGCAGATATGCTATTTGTGCTAGTTCCTACCTGATTTTATAAAATAAGAATAGGCATGTGTGCATTTTCTATCCATTTTCTTTGTTGGAAGGTTGTTGATTTCACTGTCTTTGGATAGCACAATGTGTACCTGTTAAGAGAAAGAATTCTGGATCCTATATGCCCTGGATGGGAAAGGACTGTGGAGGTAGTAGTCCTACAGAGTAGGATCTGTTAGATCCCTAACTGAGATCTGGATATCTTGGTTTATGGGACAGTTGGCTTCATAAAAAGAGCCTTGAAGTGTTTGGTATTGTCCTTCCTGGGGAGCAGTGTGCTGCAGAAATGTTGCATGGAGTTACTCTCTCCTGAGTGACTTTGATAGAGTAAGATGCTGATTGATTACATGCTTGTAGTCTTCAGGAAACCAAATATTAAAGCTATATTCTGCCAAATCTATTAGATACTTAAACAACATTATTATTATTATCATGCAAAATATGGTCTGTCTTTCCCAAATATGCAAGGTAACATTCAAGTGTTAGCCAGAGGAAGCTTAGTGATTGCTGAAGTACAAATCAGTGTGGCATAGCTTTGAGATTCAAAGGTGTTTGCCCTCCTTGTCCAAAAGCTACTTATTGTTACCAGTAATTTTTTGAAGTTGTGATGAAAATAAAGATGAGGTCACTAAGAAACCAATTTGTACATCCCAGTTGCTGTGCTTTACCCATATTTTTATTCTAAATTCCAAGAGGGGAATGCATCAGTCATGGTTTAACCCCAGCGGATCACTAAGTACCACGGAGCTGCTTGCTCAGTCCACACTTTCCTAGTGGGATGGGGGGGAGAAATGGAGAAAAGTAGAACACATGGGTTGAGGTAAGAACAGTTTAGTAATTGAAATAAAATAAAATATAGTAATAATAATCTTCATCTTGGCTTAAGAGGATTCAATGTTTTTCTTTTTTGTGAAATATTTTATTAAATAACTTTTACATTCAGTATTAAAGATGTCCAGTTAATACAGCAGATGAACATCACTAAAAAACTGGGTTGACTCCCACAGTGATATGTAGTAATACAAGTCATAAATTTCAAAGCTTTTAGCACGGCGTATTTTTCCTTGTGGAATCTTGTTAGTATGGCTTAGCAAGATTGTTTTATTTGAATTTCAGGCTATGGTTTAGTGAATTACTGCTATCTATCAGAATCAAAGAAACCAACTAAAATGAAGTGAAACTGTACTGTCGGTGATAAAGATATATCCAGAGGAGATCCTATTTGTATATATATATGAAACTAAAGAAGTGTTCATGATGTCATCTTAGATTATTCCAAATTACTTCTCCTTATACTTGAGAGAGACTGAAAAATTAGATTAAGATTAATTGGTTTAGGAAAGAAGTTGTCTTGGGCCTTCTTTGTATGTATGAAGGACATGTTTGGTGCCAACATGTCAACTGTTCGAATGAAAAAATGGTTGGTTTCCAGACAACTTTGACTCTGTATCTCATCATTTTATTAGCCTTTTCATCCATAATGCTGGCTTTCAGTACTTTTAAATAAAGTGTTCACTTTTCAAATCTGTGCTGTTATGTGTTTTAGAAACTTTATGTTCTAAACTATAGAAAACCATATCTTTGCCCTGTAATAGCTTTAATTAGTTTTCAGATTTTGAAATGGTAAAAATGCTTCTGTATTTTGAAGCCATTGTGTGGAATTGCTCTAGTTGATAATCTCTGTAACTGTACACAGATTAAAGGACTATGTGTGATTTAAAATTTCTGACATTGACTTGGACAGCTTGTTTTTTTAAAAATGTAGAGTTTCATTATTTTGAGTAAGACAATGTAACCCTGAGAGTACAGGATGAAGTATGGTGCTTACTTGAAATGAGTGCACAAAGCTGATTTACAAGTCAGTTAAAAGTCCAGCTGCCTTACAGGCAAGAGATATTGAGTAGTCCCTGCTAACAGAAGGTGATTGACAGCGCTCCCCTTTCATGAGTGGAAAGTGCAAAGAAAGTTGAAGTAAGACCCTAACACAGTGTGAAGCATCATGGGTAGAATCGTACTTTATTTTTTACTGAATTGGGTTACTTCAGGAAAATATTATTATAAAACCCTTCTCATTGAGAAGTTACTACCGTCTTGCAGACATTGTAGTGCTTCTGTGCTGAGTACTATGATGTAGACATTTAAACGAAACTTGCATTAAATTACTTAGGAGATTAATGGTGATACCAATCAACTGCTATAATTTAGTATACGACTGATCCTTGTAATTTAGATAGTTTTAAGTCATACTTAACTTCTGAGGAACTGTGTGTAAATCTCTGAGGTGATATGATCTATAAATAAATCTCTAAAACCCATACATCTTCTTTTGCTGTTGATTTTAGATTTTCTGTATGAGGGTGAAGAAACCATAGCAGCTCTAAATAGTTAGTAAAAAATGCAGTTGTTGTTTAGATTTGGACGCTTTTTACATGTCCATTTTGTGGTTCCCTACACATATATTCTAATGTCTGTTCTTTCAGATAAAATGTGTGCTACATTCTGCTATCATTTCCTTGCCTAATGGGACTTAATACAGGATTTTTTTTTAATCTAAGTAGGGATCTTTTCTTCTCTCAGCCATCAGTATAATTGTTTTAAATAGTTGCTTGTTTAATTGGAAAAGACTGCATAAAAAAGACAGGACGAGTAAGGGTAAGTCTACTTAATAAGTGTAGGTTTTAAATGGGGATGTTTAGAATGTATGGCAAGTTACTTGCTTAGATTGCACAAAGAATTAAATAGAAGGGTGGTGTATTTAAAATGATCCAGTGTCACCTGTCTGGTTACACACTCACATGGTCTTCATGGTTTTTCCTAATTGTAGTACTACTTAAAGTCATCAGACTAAAAAAGAATAAAAATCTTTCTTAGGCCAGATAGTGTTAATAATCCCTTCTGGTAATGATAGACCTGGCTAAATTGTCTGAGACTGACAAATGGCAGCTTAGAGATGATTTGAAATGCAGTGGAGGCACTTAAAATTACAAACATGGTTCTTGAGTAGTATTCTTAACTACAAATCTCTGCCAAGTGCTAATTGGATTGTGCACCCTTGCACCCAGATATTCTTACCTTTCTGATATTTTTTCTGCTAATTTTGCTGGTGAGGAATAAAGGAGAAGTATCCCAATCTCTGAATATTGTGTTAGGTGATGAGGGCAAAACTATAAAGCTATCAAATAAATGCCTTATTCTAGTTCACTTTCAAACGAGTTCAGGAAAAGGGTTTTTCATGGTAGCTATTGTTCGGTAACTGCGCGTGCTGTCTTTCTCAGCACTGAACGGGAAGAAAGAGATCAAAAGGCCCTTGTCTGCAAGGTCTCTTGTGGCGAGGCTGCATTATTTAAAAACTTAGAGCGTGTTAAAGGCAAACTCAGGAAAAACCTGCATTTTCTGGATGTGTCTCTGCTGCTTGTTAAGCTTAATTAAAAAATACGAGGAGATACACCTACCGGTAATTATCACTAATTTGTGCTCAAGTTCACACATGCACATCACTGGTACACTGATCAAATAAAGCATTTCTTTTCTCAATCAGACTGTAAATTAACAATGCAATCCCTTCAGATAAATAATCTTGCTTTCATCCTGCATTGATTTATGGATCAACTTCAGCTCCATTACATGCTGAGAACCTTTTACTCCAAGCTCATTTCATCATGGGTTTCTCTCTTTTGTTTTGTACCTGCCTTGCATAAATGTGTTGTGATTCCCTTTGAGATGTTATTCCTAAGGAAAGTGATGCTGAATTCGAAGCTTTATGTGGCAAAATGGATTATTTAGTATTTTAATGGTCTAAATAAAGAATAATAAATTGAAAATAATTTTTTTTACTTATTATGTGCAAAGATTCTATCACCCATTTTTAGGAGTGTTGAGATCCAGTTTAAACCCAGAAGAGCAAAGAAAATTAAGTCTGTATGTATAAACCGGAAAGAATTTAGAAGGTTCAAAATATACTCAAAAACGAGATTAAAACCAAAGGAGGTTAGACGCTGATGCCAAAAATTTGATATGTTTTATTTAATAGTAAAAGAGGCAGAGAGAAGGAAAGAAAGAAAGAGAGAGAAAGAAAGAGAGAGAAAGAAAGAGAGAGAAAGAGAAAAAAAGAGAAAGAAAGAAAGAGAAAGAAAAAGAAAGAGA
>VZTD01001598.1:98849-145622 GCA_013397725.1 Rhagologus leucostigma
GCCATGACACCCCCTCTGCTGTGGGTGAGCTCCCCCCGGGTGCAGGGCCCCTCAGCTGGGCTCCTCTGCGCAGCGGAGGATGGGCGGTCACTGCGCCTCTCACCAGAGGCTTTTCCAGCACACACCCAAGGCCTCTCTGTCCCCCCTTTGGTGCGAGGGTCTGTGTGAGCCTGGCCAGCTGATAGCCCCGGGGCTGTGGTCTCCACCTCGGAGGTGTTAAACTTGTCCTTTGTGAATGTCCCCAGCCCTGAGTTGTTACTTTATCTTATTTTCATCAGCGAGCAGTGTTGGGCCTCTCAGAGCCCCATTCAGCGTGTGGTGTCTTTCTCTGCAGCTTTTGCAACACAGTTTGAAAAGTCCTTCATGAAAGTGTTTAAGTCATAAGCTATAACATTTCAGTCTCTTGACAGTGAGGTACTTGTGAGTTGCTGTGGCTGGAATACCCAGTTATACTTAACACTTCTTACTAGTTCTTAACACAATTCTTACTAGAAAGCTGCATTTCAAATGTGTTTTCCATTAGTCAGAGGAGTAAGTTAATGAGTAGGAATTTTGTAAGTTGCTGAGAAGGTCCCTCAAATGCTGCATTATGGTCAAGAAGCTCTTGCTGTGCTTGAAACAATGGTTTTTCAGAGTGGTTTGTTATGGGGAGCTGGTCAGTGGAACCAGGAATGTTTCAGCTTGCATTTTTATTTTTAATTTTGCTGTAAGTGAGGGAAAAGTGAGACCTAATTGAGCATGGATGGAGCAGATAGACTTGAATAAACAATTAGTTTTCTGAGGCTTCCAATGTGATAGAATAAATGAAACCTTTATAGGTAGTCTAGGAGCTCATTGGTGAATGTGAATGGAAATAGATTTTATAAAGAACTAAACTGCTTTTGCTTCATTAGTATTCATGGTATAACAAAAAAACCCACAACACACCACCTCTTTCCAGAATATATATATTCTCCTCTGAATTATTTTTTCCATGAGACAAATGATGATGGTGTCAACAGCTGATGAAGATTAATAGGCTTCTTTCTTATGTATTTCAATTTTTTTTTTTTCGTTTGAAAGTGACTTTGAAGGTTAGTTTTTCTAAATTTTCATCCTGCTAGTTAAAGAGCCAGGAAAAAGTCTTTCTTAAAAATCTGTATATGAGCCAAAGCATTGGAGAGGTGTGAAAAGGTATGTGTGTGGATGCCTTCACATGCACGGAGCATAAATACGTATTTCCATGCATTTGTCATGGATTTCTTGACCTGTAAAAAGGATTATTTAAGTAATTAAGGATGAAAATTCTGCTTTTAGTGTCTAAAATATCAAAGTTTTTTTCAGCTTGCTGTGTAGCTAATCCCTGCTTTCACTGAGAAATTAAGGAAATACTCAATGTGGCTAGGTTAATATCTTAATCCAGAGCAGAGCATAGTGCATAGCTAATGCTACTAATGGCTCTGCATATGACAATAAGAAAATCAATACAGCCATAGAAAACTGAAGAACAAAAAGCTACCAAAGAGGTGGCTTTATCAGGGGAAGGTAAGAAAATAGTACTTCGTCACAGTATTAATAAGTTTTGTTTAAACTTGCTGGTTCCTACTGTTTTAGCTGAAAACTTTGTTGTCTTTGTTCTCTCTCACTTCTTAAAGTAGATAAACCAGTGAAAACAAAACAACCCTCTGAAGTGTGTGCTTAGTGTTAGGAAGACGTGATTTTTTGCAACTGCCAAGTAGTTTCTTTGTGGGGACACAGCGGGGGTCAGCCACCGCTGCTCCTCAGTGTCTGTGGGCCGGCTGGAGAGGATCCGGACTGCTGTGTTGATGCCTGCTCCCTGAACCTGCAGTGTCTTGTTATGTCTGAAATGGTGTGTGTGTGTGTGTGGTTTTTCTTCTGCTGCAGGTTTCCAGTTCTTGTCCCTTTGCCCCAGCAAAGGTGTTTCCCAGATCCCAGGAGCTACCCACCAGGTTTGTGGTTGGGTTGTGTCCTTGATTTCCCCCCAGACTGGATCAGGGGTGCTTCTGCCAGCTTTCTCTTGCTGCCTCCTGGCTTCTCTCTGGGTCTTTGGCAACAGGCAGATGTGGCACTAGTCACAGCAAATTTCAACACCACAGAATGCTTTTTCCTGACAAGATGGCCATCAGGACAGGGACAGGAAGGGAGTATCCTTCCTGCTGCATAGCAGTGGCACGCACTGCTGCACATCTGGGCAGCTAAGGGTGGGTTTTCTGTTTTTAATCTTCTTTTGTCAGATCCCTTTTAAAAACTTGTGGAAGCAAAGGTAAATGCGCATGAGCATGCTTCCTGATGCCCGGGCAGTGCTTAGAGGAGCTGTACCACTGCAGAAAGTGGGATTTTTTTTTTTTTCCAGATAGTACACTTGCAGCAGAGCTGAGTGGGTTTGGCAGACCCCTGGGACACTGCTCTCTGTTTTCATGCTTTTTTTTAGTTCACTTTGCAAACAGACTTCCTCACAGAGTTGGATCTGGTCCCTCTGTGTCTTTCCTAGTAGGGCTGACCTGTTGAGCTGCTGCAGTTTCATCCTGGCTAGCAGCCTGTTTGCGATGCTTTGACTTCACTTTTTTGAGGGTGCTGACAGTTTTTCGTAGTTTGGAAACGATATTTTTTGTCAGAAGCAAAAGACCTTAGCACATCATGCGCATTCCTGAGAAGATACCTGTATGACTGTCAGAATAGAATAAGAAAGGGTTGATGTTACCCATAAGTAAAGTGCCCTATGTGAACCCTTTTAACCTGGGTTGAACTATATTTATTTAGAACTCTGTTTTGGTTTTTGCTCTTGTTTTTAGATCCTGATACGATGTCTGCAGAACCTGCTGTTTGTTAATCTTATGATGTTTGTTAAAGCTGTGTGTTTAAATCCAAGGAGACTGAGGGCAGGCTGAGTTATTGGAGGCAGTGTCTTCAGTACAAATACTGTTGCTTCCTTTGTTTCCTGGAAAGGGAGCAGTCTATCTCTGAGTCTGTGCGTACAGATGCAGCACACAGGAGGCTTTCAAGAACTGAAGGACTCTGTCATATTGTAACAAAACTGTTCCATCTTAACAAGGGTAGAGTAATAATTGGCTCAGATAGCAGTGCGCATGCATATTTATAGGCCACTTTTTGGCCTTGCAGAATACTGTAAAGGCTGTGCTTCATTTTCTGTGCAATCATGTGTAAATATATTTCTGAAAAAGCATGGATGCATCCTGACTTTTTTTTAGCATAGCTATAGCTGATACTTCCAATTTGTCTGAGTTGTATTTATGTGCTTATAATTGACCAGACACCAGATATGTTTTCAAGAAAAATACAGTTGTTTTAGATGCAGATTTGCATTTCTAGAATGAGTGGGAAGTGGGTAGCAAGATAATGTGGTTATGTGTCTGTTGATCCTTAGCAGAATTCTTAAAATGTTTCTCTACTACCTAGCATATGATAAGTAAGATGCTGTGGAAAAACATCATGACTTAGTTTGCTGATGATTCTCTTTATTTATGCAACATCACATGTTCAGCATAACAAACTGGACAATTTTGAACAGTGACTTTAGTTATAAGCATTGTGTTTCTGCGTATATGTGGGATGTAAAATCAATAAATACAGTGATTAGAAATAATGCTTTGTGAATTGTAGAGCTTTGCTGTGGGTTTCTTTACCTTGGTAAGGACATGTTTGCAGTGCCAGTTGCAGGTTGCAGTCATGTAAATCAAGTGTTGCTGTATGAATGATTAGCAAATTTGCCTGTAAACAGGACCTTTTCTGTCTCTAGTCCTTTTCAATCCACAGTGAGCCTAGATCTGACTTTCTGTCTGTGCCGTAGCTGATGGACTGGTGTTGCTGTCCTAACAAGGAAGCTGGAGGTCATGCAGAGGAAGTGAGATAATCCAAGGCTTGAGGTCTAGGACTAGAATGACAGATGCCACTAGGCTGGAGAACTAGTGAGATCTTTCAGCCCAAGCTGAACAAGACCTTTCCCATGGAGAGGCAATGCTGAATTTAAGAAATGTGGGATAAATAGTCACCTTCCTTCTTGATCTGTGGTGGTGGAAAAAATATCTGCTTGTTTTTGAGGAATTGTGGTAGGAAATGGGGCAAGAAATGGGATTTTTCCTGTCTGTTGAAATCCTTGTGGCCTGTTGAGTCTTTGTATCCACTTTTCGCCTTCATTATCCATGGCTTCTTGTAAGTGGTGCTAGTTTTTGGAGAAATTTCCTTTTATCTCTGCGTGGTAAGCTTTTTGTGGTTCTGTGTTCTACAGAGGTTACTCTGAGAGCTGTGAATATTCAGAATAATTGCACAGTTCTCCAAACTCTACTCGAAGCTAAGGTGGATTAATATTGCTTGTGGGTAAGGGGAATGCGGAGTATTTCAACCATTGGCTGATTTAATTGGAACTGCTGACAGTCTTGTTCAGGTGATGTGTTTGATATAGGTTTGTGGACACTCATAGCCCTATATTACTCAGATTGCACCCGCAAGCAGAATCCTTCAAAAGCTGTCGTCGTTGTGACCAAAAGCAGTGGACTCATGTGTGTTGCAGACATGATTTACTGCGGGACATATGTGGAAATTTGGTTGCACTTCTGTTTGCGATGGTACTGTAAAACAGACTTCTCCAGTATCTATACTACACCACTGTAGCATTTCCTCTTCAAGTCTAATTTGGTTCTACTGAGTTCTTGTCAAGCATCTGGAGTAACTAAACTGCTCTTAATTGACTAAAATGTATTTTAAAATGAATTCTAAGATGCTTTTGGAAGGTATGATCCTATCTGTTAATAAGATTATATTCAGTGTTGCTCTCTGTGTCAGTGCAGCTAATCAAAACTCACGTATCTGTGCCAAATGTAATTAGATTTAGGGACAGTATTTAAATGATAAGAACATACCTCTCCCCTGTGCCCAGCTGAAGTAAGTTTGTATAGCTTGCCTCAAAAAAAATACTTTGCTGGGCTATTGTGTTCCAGCAGCTGTGCTTAAAATGCTTGCAAAGAAGCCAGACAGAGAGGTAGCATGCTGAGAGGAACCCAGTGTAAATAACATGAAGAAACAGATTGATTTATATCAAAGAAGACTACTAGGAGCATAAGGGGTTAATCACTGTTGAACTAGTGGTGGGTCTTAGCACGATTGCTTCTGCCATAGCTTATGTTTGAAGATGCAAGAGACAGGAGGGATTTGTAAGGTTTGTGAAGCCATGCTCTTGTTAAGCATTTAACTTTACAATGAGAGTTTTACTGAATGACTGAATCTCTCTTCAACATCAGGGAGGCTTCTGTACTTTTATCTGCATAGGACTGGAGCCTGATGCTTTCTCACTTCTTTAAACATCTGTGGTTTGGCATATTTCTTGACACCATACTTATTAGAGTTATTTTCTTTGGGGACCTTGGGTTGATAATGGAAAAAACCCTAAACAGTGAAACTACACTGGATATTTTCTGCTTTTGATACACTGTATGTGAGAGTTTTCAGGTAATGCATCTCTTTTTTTGGATTTGTGCCTGACTAGGGGAGACATAAAATGGGTGACAGTGCACAGCCCTTTTATGGAAACTTTAGGACTGAATATGCATATAGAGCATGATCTGAGATAGAGAGAAGTTGTGCTGCATTTAGGAGGAAGAAATAGAATTGCTTAATAGAACATCTTTGTTCGTATTTTTTAAGACTGAATACGTGACCAGTATTTCCTAGTTTCTCTGGGAAGTAGAAATATTGCCTGTGGAGCAATTGGGGGAGGTTGGAAGTGAAATATTTTGGGTGGTGAAACCGTAGTGGGTGTTGCAAAAAAAAGTGGAGCTGATCATACGAGTTCAGTTCTCATGTCAATTTAATTTTTATTGGAAAAAGACACTCCCATGTTGCAACAGATCTCTGCAGCCCAGAATAGCTTATTTTCCTTATCCTGGTGTTATCAGTGTGATTGTGTTCTCTTAGCTTCATTCACCTTGTAGCACGAATTTTCTCTCCTGAAATGCTTTTTCTTTCTTACTGCCTCACTCCTCATTATGTACTCGGCTCAGATTGTGCTCCTAAACACTGATGCAAGGTCTTATTTTGAATCAGTTGTCATGTCCTTAATTTTCATAAGGACATGGGAGCTGACGTACTTGATGTGACTATTTGATGATATAATTAACAAGCAGAGAATTCATTCTAGCTTTAGAATAAATACATGATGGTAGATAGGTGGATTTAATGCTACTGAGGTTTTAAAAAATATTAGTATAATCCTTTCTGAGTAGGTGAGCTGTTAAAAGTCCATAGTACAGTATGGAAATAATTCTCTTCAGGGGAATGTATCTGATTGTATTCACACAGAAAATGAATAGCTTGGAAATACAGAAAGAAATTGTTTGAGAACAAATTGATTCCTGTATAGCTGGAGGAGCCTATCACTCAAATTCCATCCATGTTTCTATAGGATCTCTAAATCTATGTGTAGAAGTCTATGGTAAGGATATTTTGTTATTTTATAAACTATGTAGTTTTTAAACCATTCTCCTCTAATAATACTCCCTGTTCCTTTTTGTAAGGTTCATAGGCGTGAGGGGAGCAAGTAGGGTTTTGTTAAAGCTGCTATCTCCAAAATTTTACAATGCTTCTGTAGAAATTCATCATACCTATGACATAAGCAGGGAGATTTTTTTATTAAATGTATGGAAAATGGATTGGAAGAAGTAAATGTTGTAGAACAGTATGTTCTTCATAGGTTAGTGTTTGCTGTGTGTTTTCTGTCTTCAAAGTGCCTTTGTTGAGAAGGTATTATTTAATGTTGGAGGAGGGAGGCTTTTAAATAAGTTAACTATCCATGCATTGTGAATATTAACAGCAGAGACTGGTGGCGAGATGTGTACTGATTAAAAATCCCTCTCTAAGCAGCCTGTATACACTCTAAGGCTAACTTAACCCCCCTTGTACTTCAGATACAGGGCACTCAAACACACTTGTTTTAACAGTTTTCATTTTTCACTGTTTTCATTTTTTAGCTGAAAAAACCTGCCCTCTGTTTTCCCAGTGCTCGTAAGGTCACTAACATTTCTTTTCAAAGGGTGTTGAGGGATGGGTATGGCTGCAGCCTGAGTGCAGTAATAAGACAGTGGGCAGAGCATGGGCTAGCCAGATCCTCGAGGTGTAACATGAATGTGTGTCTGCTGGAAACTGCCTGCAGGGATACAGCTATTGTATTCCTTGCAACTTGCTGTCAAGCAAGTTTGACTGATAAAAATGGGAACCAACCAAACCCTGGTTGTCTTGTTGCATTTGCATGCCATACAACATCAGCACATGTCCATATAGCTAGTAAGTCTGAAGTAAATACCAGTAGCATGATAATTGTGGATGGGCAAAACTGAGTGCTGAGTAGAAGCAGCTTAAGTAAAATTATTTAAAATATCTCTGGTAGAATTTCAACTGTCCTCTAGATAGTTGCTTTAATGTTGTCCTGTGGACAGCAGCATCTAATCTGTACCTGGTAAGACACACAACCTGAACTCTCATGGTGTTCAGGTTCCCAGGAGGTCTTTCAAATAAGTATTAACAAGTTTAAATAAGTCTTCCTATTAGTTATTTATTTGAATTTGGTATAATCTTCTTACTGAATGATTGTAGTGTCTTTTTGACTGAATTAACCACTTTGTAAAATTTGAATATGTAACACGTTATACATCTTCAGAATCAGATTTGTGTTCCAAGGAAGAAGGATCTAATGTTTTCTGTTGGTTTCCTTGGACCTGAATGCTCTGTCTGGCAGGATGGAAAGGCAGTTCTGTTGAGGGCAGAAAGCCTCTTCATCTGCTGCAAAGGCTTTTGCTTGAAGTGAGGTTGGAATGAGGGCTATAAAACCCCTCTAGTTCTGGTACATGTTGCTGTCTATTCTTTGAGAGTAGCACAGGAAGGGAGCTTGTGAGCCTGGATGCTTTCTGCAGTCCATTTCTCTCATATTTCCCAGGCATCCAGAGCTGTTATATCAAGGCTGTTAAAGGGTATATCCTTGTCTACTCTTCTTGGTTTTCTGCAATATCAGTTAGAATGTACAGACTCCTGTCAAATACACATTTTACCTGCTCTTAGGTTATTTTGGCCCTTTGGAAGCGAAAGTGAGTCTTTGGATAGCTTCCAGATACGCTTTGTTGATATATGTGTAATTATTCCTGTGAAGCAGGAGTTGGCCTCAGTATGAAAATACTAAATCATATTGTTTCTTTGTCGTGTTAGACCTTGTAAATGTCTTTTGGTGTGATAGAGTCGCTTAGCAACAAGGGGGCAAGAGAATGCTGGCAGGGCATTGCTGTTAAAACTATGAGCTAATGGGGGCTAATACTTGAACTGTCTCAGCTCTCAAACATCATACTTTTCTGAAGCTGGGAAAGCACCTTAATTACAAGTTGAAGACCTAGATGGTACTGTGCTGGTCTGTACTACAGCACTGTCTTAAAGTTTCTTCTGAAACCCTGAAAGCTGTGAAAATGGAGCACAGCTTAATTGGAAATAATGACTTTAAATCAGACTGCATTTTGTGGAATGCACAAGTCTATTCATTGTGGGAATCACTTGAACAAACATAAAGGTTGAATACTTTGTTAAAAGGGGAAAAGATAAAAAGATAAGAGGATGGAAGATGTGAAATTCTGTTATGTTGGCTTAAGTGCTCATGTGTAGAGAACTTAGTGCATGTATTGGTTTTTTTTTCCTCTTCTGTCATTTAAAAGTTTGATCAACCTTAGTTCAGAAAAAAGATTTTAAATGTGTTTGGTTACTTTGAAGTGTGAACCTGTTTTAAGAAAGAGCATGCATTTTTGCCAGTAGCTCACCTAAAGCCTTGATGGGATCACGTCATCTTCAGATGCTTGGACTAATTTGGAGTCTAGAACTAAAGAATCTCTGGGATCCATCCAGTCTATAAGCAGTTTGAGTATTTGCTTTTAGACTTACATGAAAGACTCTCAAAATGGAGTTTTTTTAGAAGTCAGCTGTTGACAGTAGCCTCCTTTTTAAAAGAGTAATTTGTATTTAATTTGTAAATTCACCCTGTGAGGTATCTTAGAAGTTGTAAATACAAATATTTGTGATATGCCTGTGAAAGATAAATAGTAACAATGGTTAAGTAAATATTCTTTGTGACCCCAAAACCACTCATTTTAGGAAAATGTTAAAGGCATGGGCTGTGAGTTAATCAAATACTTCAGTGTCTGTTATGAACATGGATGAGCCTTAATATACTGAAGAAGCAGAATCAGAAATCAATTGCATTTCTCGATGCTTTAGGAGTGTATGTACACTTCCAATGAACTGCAGATTGGATTAAGGAAACCTTTAAAACAAACCCCGAAACAATAACTAACCTGAAATATTAAATACATAGGGAACTAAACATGGGATTCAAAGTACTTTGTAGGGAAGACAGTACACTGCTGTGGGATTAACTGTAAGCAAAAATGGGCTTTGCTGTGCGGCTTCATCAGTGTTTCTGGTGACCTTGACTCCTTCCTTTCAGTGGACGAAGAGGATGAAGGAGTCAGGTATGCAGGCAATGTGTAGATTTTCTGGCTGATAAGTCTTGGTACATGAACTGTAAAAATCTAAGACTTAGACGTGATTGGCTTCCTAAAAAATTGTCGTAAGAATTAGGGTTTAAATGTTGCAAAAAAAAAAAGTGAAGGGTTTTTCAAAATAATGACACCATGTCACTGCAGCACTTTAAGGAGAAGGATGGTTGTAAAAACTTTTTCTACTTTGTATACTTCCATGCCCTGCTTTTTCGTACTTTCTTTGTATTTGCTCACATGCATTTTGTGTTCTTTTTGTGGATTTAATCAAATGTTGAGACATTAGATGTATTGTCAAGGCCAGGCAGCTAAAATGTTGTGTGGGAATGATGACAGGAACCCAGTTTGAAGAACGAGAATCTGTATTTCCGCTTAACTTCAAAGTCAGTGTAAATGAATGCTTCTTTTATAAACAGGGTAATTTAATTTTTTTCTCACTGGCGTTGATAAATCTGTTTGTTATTATTACCCTGGACTGGGCAGTGGTTTACAGTTTGTTGATAGTGCAGTGCCATCTAGTGACTACTGACATGGATGTAGGGAAAAATTGTCAAAGAAAAACATTCGAGGTCGCTATGTAGAGTAGGTTTCCAGATCAGGTCGTTAACAACTGCAGAAAGGCTGCTTTATGGAATCTTGATTAAGCTTAAGTATGATCCTTTGTACCTTGAGAGGGGACCTCTATAAAAAATGTTCCTTGTGTGGGAGTGGTTGGAAGTGGTGTGAGCTGTTCAGGAAGAGGATGGCTTTCTTACACAGCCATACACAAATCTGGCACTTGCAAAATGCTTCTTTTCAGTTAGCAAATTAGTTACCTTAAGATCTTTGGGATCTTTTTTTCCCAAATGCTGTCATAACCTTTAGCTGAAGACATTTTTCTTTCAATGAAGATAAGCATGTTAAACAGTATAGTTCTATATTTTTTTTCTGTTTGTTTGCAGCTTGATCACATATTATCACCCCCACCTATGCCTTTCCGAAAATCCAGCAGTCCTGAAGTGTCTTCTGGCCTTGGAAAGTCTCCTAAATTTAAGAGGCAGTTGAGTGAAGATGGGAGACAGCTCAGAAGAGGAAGCCTTGGAGGAGCTTTGACTGGTAAGTGATGTCATCTGGAGATTTAGCACTTGTGGAGCTGATGGCACCTTGACCCCTGGTGTTTGCCTTGTGGCTGAACTCCTTAGGGGATATGTGAGCTCTACCTGGAGTAAATCTCTTCCACGTGGGTTCCCTGACAGTTAGTGAGATGAGTTGTGTTTGAGGTTCTGCCTCTATAGGTTCGTGATAGGTGGCCAAGCACAGTCTGAAAATGATGCCTATCTTGAAATTTTCATGACTGTGGCATTTATTTTGCTGACTCATGTGCATCCATCCATGAGATCACGTATATCTTGTTTCCTCAAGGAGCTGAAGTGCATGGATAACAGAATCACAGAATGAACTAGGTTTGAAAAGACCTTTGAGATCATCGAGTCCAACCTATGACCTAACACCTCCTCATCAACTAAACCATGGCACTGAGTGCCACATCCAGTATTTTTTTTAAACACCTCCAGGGACGTTGACTCCACCACCTCCCTGGGCAGATGATTCCAATGCCCAATCACTCTTTCAGTGAAGAATTTTTTCCTGATGTCTGACCTAAACTTCCCCTGGCCCAGCTTAAGACTGTATGGTCCCTTTAGACTTGATTTCATTAAATAAAAAGCAATTTAGCCTCATTTATGTGGTGGAATACTCACAGGGGAAGAACAGCATTACCAGCTAGCCACAGGCTGTGGACTGCAGCTTCTTTTCTGTGGAGCCATGCAGAGGTAGTAGGATGCTGGAGGAGGGCTCAGGCCCTCCCTGCCCCGGTAGCATCTTGTAGTTAGTAGGTGCTCATATTGTGACTGTTTACTGGGAGCTCTGTAGCTGTGATGGTCACTGAAGAGTGATTGATTTTGATTATGGAGCAAATTGAATATAAGAAAATAGGAACTTTGATTATTTCAAGAGAAATAATTTTTAAATTCACTAGAATTTGAATTAAGTATGTTCCTAAATGCATAGTGGTTAATAGTTTGAGGAATTTGTTGTACTTGGTGAGAGGGACAATAGACTTCAGTAAATTTACTGGAAGATAGAAATTTCATAGAATAACAGAATATACTGAGTTGGAAGGGACCCACAAGGATCATAAAGTCCAACTTGTGGCCCTGCACAAGACATCCCTGAGAGTCACACCATGTGCCTGAGAGCATTGTCCAAATGCTTCTTGAACAGTGTCAGGATTGGTGCTGTGATCACTTCCTTGGGGAGCCTGTTCCAGTGCCTGACCTCCCCTGGGTGAAGAACCTTTTCCTGATGCCCAACCTAAACCTCCCCTGTTTCAGCTTCACGCTATTCCCTTGGGTCCTGTCACTGCTCACCAGAGATAAGAGGTCAGTGTCTGCCCCTCCACTTCCCCTCATGAGGAAGTTGAATTGACATCTGAGTGATGTCGATTGATACTAGCATCAAGCACATGAAATTCAGGTTAGAGGAAGTTGAAATGGTGTTTACTTGAGATAGCACTGTTCTCTGTCTCTAAATTCTGTGCATTGTTCAGAGCTGTTTTCACCTGGGGATGAAAAATAGTTCCACAGTGGATAGAGCTGACTCTTCTGCAGTAAGTGTCTGAAAAGTACTTTTAAGAGTATTTGCTTTTCTCACTTCCCTCCTACCCCTTTCCCTAACGTTCCCCTGGAAGAAGCCCCAAGAAGTTATAGCAATACCTCTCTTTGTATTCACCAGCTTAAAATCACCTACAAGGCTTCTGGTAAATGACAAATAATTTTGTCCTAGGGAACCTTAAGGAACCTAAAGGACTTAAGAAATTGAACCATCTCACTCTTTATGTGAAGGAAAAACATAGGCTACTATAGGAATTTCTTGTATCATGTCATCACATAATCATTGCTCTGATTTTTAGTGTCACTAGGGTAAGATTGGTCATTTCCCTTGCAACTTCATTTTTATCATGAGTTGTTATGAAGTTGTTTCAGAAACAGTGTAAGAGTATTTGTGATCCGTATGGGCTTTCCTGAAAGGTAAGTGACCTGCAGCAGACAAGTGTCAATTTTGGTAGCCATTTCAGTAAACTCTCTGGCGACTTTGGAGTGTTACAGCTCTGAAAGCTTGGAGTGTAAACCAAACTACAGTTTTACTGAAACTAAAAACTGCCAGCGTACTTATTATTTCAGCAGGAGCTGGTGTGGTTTTTTAATTTTGTTTTTGTTTAGCTTTAAAGTGGAGTGGTGGTCTTTAAAAATTGATCTTTGCCATATAAGCTGTGCAGATAAAGAGGAAGAAGACAGCCTAATCAAAAACAAATGTAGCAGTTGTGCTCTGCTACCATAGTCTCTAGTCCTTATCTCTATGCTTGAATTACTGCTTGAGGCCTTTATAAAGGGAAATGGACGTGCTTTTTGTCTGCATGCAGTATGTTTTGCAGGGTTTCATGTCAGGATTTGAGAATACAGTGTGCAGTGGTGTTAAACTGCTTTATTACCAATGCACTTTAAATGAACCTGAATACCATTGGGCTTTGGTATCTTAAAATAATTTAAATATCTTAACAGCTTTCATGATACTGATTAAATTAATCAAACTCATTCTGATGACAGAAAGTTCTTTATATTCTCTTTGGATTTTTTTGCAAGTGTTTTGAAGAAACCACTAGAGATAGAGAACTAATTCCTAGAGTTATTTCAAATGTTCAGTAATCTGAAGTTAATAATTTCAGTGTTGCTTTGGTCATGTATTTACATACCTTTTCTTACATACTGACGTTTTGGGGGTTTTTTACATTTCTTTAATGCTCAAGAGTGGTTTGCTGCTCTGGTTTGAAACTACAAGAATCACAGTGTCATTTAAAAAAAAAAAAGGAGAAGTGGGGCACAAGAAATCCTGCTTTTAAAATGGTGAGTTGATGTGCTTGGTAAGGGATTACTTCTGTGCTCACACATTCCCTCTCAAATTTCTGTTTAAGTCTTACTGTTTCTGGAAAAATATTCCTGGTCCATAAAGGGGGAAAAATATTTGGAGGCCTGTAATTTGAGAAAGTACCTGATCTTTAATAGCACTATACGCTGATTACTGTCTTCCTTTATTCTTTCTTCTCGGTTGTTACTTTTAATATGCCTTTAAGTGCTAGCTTAACAGTGGGTATCAGTTCATTAGAAAATAGCGTGGAAGAGTATCTTTGAATTAATTACAGTTCAGTCTCTGCCTCTGTTGTTAAAAAATGGTCAACTCCTAAATTACATTAGGTGGGAGTAAGTGAAGCAAGAGACAAGACTCCTATCTTGCAAATATGCAGAATATTCTTATGCTGATGCATGTTGCTCACTCCAAATGTTAGAAAAGTGAATTACACTTTGTATGTTACTTTCTCTTTCCTTTGGCTGTTAAAAACACAGTATTATTGAGCCATAGAGCATAAGCAGTATTAACAATGAAAACAAACAAAGCAATATTTATTTGTTTATATAAAACAAGATAGTCCAGTTCCTGTAGGGCTGAATACTAATAGAGGTAAATAGATAGGGCTTTTATGTCTGGGAATAGATCCCAAATAAATGAGTTTATTGGGCTTTACAGGACGGAATAATGTTATGCAGGACATATCAGAAGAAATAAAATCTATATCGTTGCAATATATTGAATGAGACTTGCAAAACCTGAAGGATTACAGTTACTGAGAACCTACTACACTGAATTGGCTGAAGTAAATTACAAAACTCTTTATATATGAATATGAGAAAAATTGGGAATGATGTACTGGGTCTTTCCCATGGGAAATTGAGAGAAGGGAGAAGAGGGTTGGAAACCTGCAGAGGTAGGATAGAAACTGAAATTATTTTTACACAGCTTCAGGGAAACTGGAACCAAATCTTTTCCGCTGAGTTGTACAGTTTTAAGCAGTCCAGTAACCATGTGTTTTCATTGCCAAGCAAAGAATGCTTTTCCAAGTAGAAGAAAAATGAAATTGATGTTTTTGAGAATAAATCTACTATTGCTTTCTGTTGAAAATTGCTAAATAGCAACTAATTAAAGTTTGTCCAATAAAAGAAATGAATACTGTTCCTGAAGACACCATGCTACTGTATTTTGGAAAGGTCTCTTCAATACAATTGTTGCACCAGTATTACTTTCTTTAATCTTTATTGCCAGGGAGGAAGACTTCTGGAAAACAGAGACTGAGTTTGGAATGAAAAGAGTGTATAGCATGTGGCCTGCTATTAGTCGAGCAAATCTGCTGTAATAGTTCTTGTCCTGTTTAATAGAAAGTCAAGATGAAACATAGTATTTCATAACTGTGGTTGCTAAACATAAGCATTCATGAGATAAAACAATCTCAGAGCAAAAGAATTTGAATGTAATTTATGACCAATTCATCTTTTAATTTAAAAGGCCATGTTTCCAACAGGTTATAAAGTTTTGGGTAACATAATCACTTACACTATAGTCCGTATTCACCTTTTTCTCTTCTGCTGTGTCCTAACTTCTCTCCTGCTCCAGACTCCCCCTTCCCTAAATGAACACATGCCCATAACGATGCTTGCCACACCCTTTGTCTGGGAAGTAAACTGGATCTTTAAAAATTCTGCTTGTGCCACAGTGTAAAACACAATCCTTGCACATGTTGTTGAGGTGCAGGATAAGCCCTGTCACAAAGCTGAGCTGTAGCTGCTTGTTTCATAGCCCTAGGTCACACAGAGAGGGAAAAGAGGATTGCTTGAGAGGGATGCTGGTGCCCTATGGGTGCAGGTGCCAGAATTGAGAGGAAAGTATGGTTAGGTGAGATCAGCTCCGTTATTCTTGGGACAACAGACATCTGTGTAATACACATGTATTTAAATGCCTCTTGCTGTAGCCTTAAATTGCCTTCTTACGGATTCCTAATGGTGCACAGACTGGGATTTTAAAACTTGTTTCGAATCAGGAGAAAAGATGTTTAATTAAAAAGCTGATTTTCTGTGGTGGCTGGTTTTCTTGATCTCCACAAACTTCAAAGGGCTGTCTATAGTCAGAGGGTTTTTGGCTTAAATTGTCTACAGATTTTAGTTTGCTGTATTCGGAGATGCTTAAATAGAATCCATAGCAGAAGGTAATGAAAGGATGAGAAATTAAATGAGCTTTTACCATGGAGAGGGTTAACTTGGCAAATAACTCGGACAAGCAAAACAAATTGCCCTTACTTTCATGTCCTGCTGCTGCTCCTCACTTTGCCCCGTGGTGGGTGGTGCAGCTGTGTTCTGTCTTCTCAGCTGCTGTGCAGCATTTGGAGATTGCTATCTCCCTTTCTACTTCGGAAAGATATGAGAACGTATTTCTGGGAAGAGTTCATATTTTGGAGAGTGCTACAGCTAACTGTATTGGTTTGAAAACAAACCAGTAGGAGATCACAAGTCAGGATTAAAATTAATAGGAAAAAAATTAGAAATAAGTGAAATAATATAAGGAAAAGCACTGACAAAGTCAGCTACAACCTGACACCCTGTTAGGGTGGTGGTAGCAGTCCAAACAAAGTAGTTCAGTTGAAGCAATGATCCTATGGAAGGTCTACTCTGCAGCTGAGGGTCCAGGGGTAGCTCTTGTCCCCTGGTAACCCAGTAGACAGAGCTCAGTTAGGTAGTTCTAAGGGCAGGTTATATCCAGGTGGGAATGCTTGGCTCCTCCCTCCTGGGTGGAGCATCTCACAATAGGATGAGATAAGTCTATGAGTCATGTGGTGGGTCCTTGATGGCCCATTGTCTGTTATCAGGGGTGGGTCATTAGCAGGCGATAACAGCTAATGGCCCACAGCTGGTGGTAATAGAATACTTAAATACATCTATATTGTAACCTAGGACACTAACACCGCTGTTTCTATACTCTACTGATAAGCTCTGCCATTATATACAATGAAAAAAATACACTTTGTTACCTATGGTTTGAACTTCTTATCTTGCCTACTGTTATCTCATCAATAACTACTTGGAAAAGACTTCCTGCTGGTCTAATTGTGTCTGACTGTGGTAGGGCTTATATGTGCTAGGTTTATATTGATCTTACACAAATACATGTATCGTAATACATAGAAATTTCATTTTATAGGATCTTTAATCCAAGGATCCTAAAGCACTTTACATTAGTAAAATTACTTTATGTTCTTCTGATCACGTATTGTCTACGGATCATGAAGAGCTAAAACCAAAAAAATCTTGTGGTTTATATATTTTTAGTATTCTTGCTTTGGTCAGCTTTCCACCTCTGAGTCATCAGTCATCCATATATGCTCAGCAGTTGTTGTTATTCCCATATAATTAATCTGTGGTTGATCTGAAATGAATTTGGGGATTCTCAGTCTGTTTTTTGCTTCGGAGATTCATCACTCTGCTAACACTAATTAGAAGAAAGATCAACAGCTTTATGGACCATGAAAAACAAGCTGTTCTCTTATCCATGGGTTGGCCTGTGCTGGCAGGACTTGGAAGAGGAGATTTACACCATTCATACAGGGGAGCAATTGGCAGTAGCAGAATTTTCACAAACATTAATATTGTTGAAAATGGAGATGAGCTCATTAAGTCTTACAGTGTCTACTATTTGGTACAACTTGGTGAACTTGTGATTTGTACCTTGAAACCTCTTTGGGAATGGGACCTTCCCATTATATACAACTGCTTATCGTAATGATTATGTGAGTAGTTTAATGGCAACATTTGAAAAAAGGATTATTTCTGTTAATGATGGCCGCTTGGTGGAGATAAGAGGAAGTGTTCCGTATTTCCTGTGTACATAATCAAAATTTCTTCCTGGTACGGAAGAAATCACATGTATTTTTACACCAGGAATGTATGACTATGGTACATAATTACACCACCCCATGAAAAGCCCTGTGATTTCATGGCTATCTCTGGGTGCACTCTTTTGGCCTGTCCCCAGCCCCAGAAGCTGGGGTGCTGCAGGATATGAGGTAAGAATGACCACCAGTGCCAGAGCTCTATCAGATGCACCTTTTAATAAGAAATTTTACTTCCTGCATTTTCTTCCCCTCTCATATCAGAGCAGAGTATGTTTCAAAATAGCTTTCACTGTGATGCATGTCAGGACTGGATGTATGCAGTTCAGAAAGCCTGTTCAGCTGCAGCTGCCTGAGAGCTGTCCCCGACAGCAGCAGAGGGAGACTAATAGCTCAGCACGGGTGCTAACACCACTCAGCTCCGGGCTACAGAGGTGGGAGGGTTCAGTAGCCACGTGTGCGTGATCACAAGCACAATATGCTTCATTCACTGCCTACCCAGAATGTATCTGGCAGTCTTTTCCATTGCCTTCCTCAAAGGTTTCCTTAAAGTGCCATGCCACGTGTTAAACTTATTCCAGAATTAGTAGAAAGAGATAGAAGCAATCTATTCTGTAATTACGTGGCTAAGGAAATGTGGCATGGAGGGTTTTTTGTTTGTTTTTTGAATGCATTCAGTACAAAGCTGTCTTCTCCAGATGAGGTAAATATATTCTTCTATGAAATATGCATTTATAGATGGTTCTTGGTGCGCTGGTGTTTGAGATGACATTGGGTTATATTTGTCATTGTCAGTTACCTTCATCATTTAAGGCTTCAATCAGCCTGCGAAGTGGAGTTGATTTTTACTTCCCTGTGTGCTTAGCAAGATAATTTCCATATTCTTTGACATGTCTGGCATCTGCACCATGTAATAGTCTGAGATGAGAACAGAAGATATTGTATTCCTGTCTCATTATTTTGCCTTTTAACTCCTCGATTGCTGCTTAATCGTGCTTGTATCATCAGAACATGAGAAGCTGATTGTTGTTGAGATCAAAGCAAACTGAAGCAGTAGAGTGCCTAATTAGCAGATATGTTTGCAAGCTGCCAGTTTTGAAGGAGGGAGAAATAGAGTTTAACCCTCTTTGGGACACTTATAAAAGCAGCTTGAAAGTTGTTAAGAGTCATTTGTCATAGTGGAAAAATAAAAAGTGGAGAAAATTAATATGCATGTTAAATTTCTGAAGTTTGAGTTGTAGCTCCTTAAGAAATACTGTAAGAGCTGTTGCATTAAATGGCTCAAGTATGCAGTGTAACTGTAGAAGCACAGATGAAAGAACTTGCCTGGACTTAGCTAAATGTTTGTATTTAATCAGCTGATTAACTAAATCTGAGGTCTGCGAGGCTGCAGTCCTGTTGTTGCTAGTACCTGAGCTCATTAGCGCAAAACTGACTGCAGCATATTTATAAATACACTATAATTGCGCATCAAGAACACATGATCTATACTCCTAGAGGCTTAAGTCTTCCTGGTTTTTTCCTTGTGGTCTCTCTCTAGTGGATGTTGTAAAGCAAATTATTTGACCACATACTTGCTTTTTCCAAGTTGGTGCTTTAATATAAATTGAATGTACAGATGGAGAAAAATTTGAGAAGAGGGAAAAAACACTTCCTATACCTAATCCGTAGAATGAAGGTTGACACCTTGAGTGAAAAGTTTATAGATGTCTTCCAGTGAAAACAGGAGCAGGATTTTCTACTGGGAAACTTTACCTTCTGAAAAATTACTATCAGCATATAGTGATTTAATTATGTGGTATAACAACATATACATGAGACAAAAAAAGGAGTCATAGTGGGTACTGTAGAGAAAATGGCATGTTAACACATAATTTCATGCTTGTTTGTCTTAATGTGAATTATGAGTTGCTAGGCATGATTTTCATAGTGCAATGGGAGATGTTTGTTTCTTACCATAAATTCTGTCAGCAGAAACCCAAATGTTGAGTTGTTGGAGTTACAAGCCAAGAGTACTGACCACTGATTGAAGTAGTTCACATAAGGTTTGAACTGAGCAATAGTGAGTTTTTGAGGTCCTTAAAATGTGTGTTCTTGGCACAGCTTTGTTGTAAGTCGGCCAGTATCAGCTATCTCTGATCTTTTGGTGTGCGAGGATTCTTGTTTTTGCAAAATTTACTATACATCAAAAGGAACTCTGTCTCATTATCACTTATATGTAGTTTAGTGTGCTTTTGGTAGCATCATGTGTCCAGTGTGAATCTTAAGTATCTGTTTTTCCTACTGTTATCAGAGTTACAGAACTGGACCTTGAAATTTTTGTAGAGTAGATGTAAACTGGAAAAAGGGTGAAAGAGATACAGTAATACCTGTATATTAGGTTTGTGTTATAGAATGGACTGGCAGTTTATAAGTTTTGGAGCTGCATGTTAGAATTATGGGAAAAGGATCTATTTGTTGTTAAGATAAAGAAAAGGAAGCAGTAGAGTGTTCTGTCTCTGAGCTCACTGATAAATACTGCCAACTAATTATTTTGCTGAGTTGTATTTCAGTAGAGTTGTGAGGTAAGGAAGTAGTGTCATGAATGACAACTTCAGCCTGTAGGGTGTTTTTATCATGTAGTTATCACTGTCACTGATTGGCTAAGAGTGCTATTGAGTTAGGTATTTTTGGTAGGGAAAACTTAAAAAACCCCAACAAACAAACCAAACTGAAAACCTCAAACCTATTCTTATCCTCCGAATCTAATCAAAGGTTAGAGAAATTTGCTGGTGATCTCAAATGCCTTTCAAATATTGTATTGCTGTCACAGTACTTCAATAATAGGTTGCAAATAGTCAATATAGAAATGTAACTTCAGTGAATATCTGTCAGCAAAGGAACTCTGAGTAATTTCCTTATCAGCAGAATTTTGTATTGTCTTTGAAATGACTTTCAGTAAGAGAATTTTATTTCAAGCATGAACCATTATTTCTGGGACTTATTGCTGGTAATTGATTTATAAACAGTTTTGTTTCTGCATCCCTTTGTAGTTAACGGAGGCTTGATTTTATTTTTATATGTATGTATTTTTGGGTACAAATCTAAGCCTTCATCTTACTGGTTTGTGGTCCAGAACTGTGTCCTTTTCCAGTTCCAATTCTGCCAATACTGGTGAAATTTTAAGGTAGCTCTTCTGTGGTTTTTTTGTGGTTTTTTTTTTTTTTTTTTTTTTTAAGTTCATAATCCCACCCCAAGTTTTTGCCTTCAGTGGGCCACATTTATTTCATGCGTTGCCAGCCGGAATCACAGAGTCACAGAATATCCTGAGTTGGAAGGGACCCACAAGGATCAGCGAGTCCACCTCTTGCCCCTGCGCAGGACAACCCAAAGGATCATGCCATGTGCCTGAGAGTGCCACTGCTTCGTCTGATTTTAGAAAGTGAAACAAATACAGAGCATTTTAGGAGATTTGTAGTACATCAAAAAGTGAAAGAACTATAGTGAGTGTAATAGGATTTTTTACAAAGGCTTCTTGTACAGTAACAAAAGAAATTGTAATTGAGTCAGTTGTAATTATAGGCTTACCTGAATAATGTTGTATTTAGAGGACAGATTGGCTGAAAGGAAAATTTCACCACCTGCATCAGACTGGGAAAGTAGCATTGTTCATTAACTTCAACCATGTGTAGCTGAGTAATATGCAAAACATGCTCCTTTAAGGTCTGGGCAATAAATGAGACATTGTCTTGGTTTGAAAGATAGGTGTCTTCTAAGGAAGGCAGGAGCCTCCCTTGGAATGGAAAATGCAACCCTCTTCCCTCCAAATTATTATAAATTTGAAATTGAGGGGCTTTCAGGCAAAGATATGAGGAATAGAAATAACAGTTCTTTTACTAATATATATATATACAAAGCAATAATATAGAAACACTGGTTTAACCTGACAGCCAGGGTACAACCTGACACCCCGCCAGGCAGGGTGGTGGTAGCAGTCCGATTAGGTGATAGCTGCAGTTCTTTTTGAAGTGGTTCTGTTGAAGCCGTGATCTTGTAGAAAAANCATGAGGATGGTAGTAGAATACACTGTAACCCAGGACAGACATTAATAAAAGGGTAATTTTTTTTTTTTTTTCATTTTGGTGGTCATTTGAAATGTAAGTAAAACTTGTTGATGCAGCTACAATAGAATAAGGCAAAATATTGAAAGGTTTCCTAGTGCTGACTTCAAATCCATCCATTCTTCTTTTACTTTCTGGTTAACAGCTAATGGGAATGATGGGCTTTAATTCCACCCCTCCTCCCTGCCCCCAGATGTGAAAATAGACCGTAAAATTTGCAGTGTCCTCATCATTTCCTACAGCTGGGATGTCTGCAGGATGTCAGTTTGAGGCAATGAAGCTAAGTGCCCTAGCTTGAACCTAGTAAATACTAAGGTGGGAGGCTCTGCCTTTCACCTGGCAGGTGTCTGAACCTGGAGTAAGGGTTGACTTATTTGTGGGGATAAAAGTGGTGGTATGTTGCTTCCAGACTTGGTCTTCACTTCATGCTGCTCAGGCAGTTTGTGAGTGGCACTGGTGTTACCAAAAATTCAGTAAAATAAGAAAGTTCTTAACACCAATGTAGCATTTAGAAGCAGACATTCTTTGTTCGGCTGGGTGCAGGGGGGAATAGCTCCTCCCAAAGCCGTGTGTACTGAGTATAGGGAAGTTTGTGTTTATATACTATATTTTACATACATATTGACTGATTTTCCCAGAATATGATAATCATTTCCCTGAAATCATTAACATATTTACCCTCCGCTTTACACATGCATTCTTCAGTCCTGGGCCTCTCTTTGGTGGTCCCTGGTGGTCATAGACTCCAGTGTTCCAGGTGATGTGGCTGAGTTGGCAGCGCACAGGGACTGGTGAACTTGCAGTTCTCCTTCTTACACAATGGACGTTGTGTGGTTCCATAGGCCAGTAGTTTTTGGAGATCAAGCCTTGTGTTAGCTCACCAGGTGTAGACAATTTATCGTCTGGTAACAGTGGCTGCTCTGGATGTGCTGCGACTGCCATTGCTGCTGTGGTGACATGGTGGCAGGTGGTGGCTTCAGTCTTTCTTCTGTTCACATGAAGGTCAATGAAGTCAGCTCTTCTGGGGATTTTTTTTGTGTTTGGGAATACGCCAGGGGTAAGAGGAGGGAGCAGTACCCATCTGTGTTTCTTTTCAGAACAGTTTTATGACCCACAGCAATCTGCAGTACAGTCCAGCTTTCTCTTCCACTGTGGCTTGTTGCTGTTGCTCTGAGGTAGCTCATGCTCCTAAGGCTCCCCCGAAAGAGGTGTGGAGTGAGCAACCCACTTGAAACTATGCTTGGCATGTCTGACTTGTCTAGAGCATCGGTTCTTGAGATAAGATCAGTTATATTTTTACTTAAGTAAACTGGTGAGGGAGAAGTATCTAGCTTTCTGTATTTTTAAAATATTCTGCCTTATGTCATAAGTATCTATAATTGATTTAACAAGATAATTAATTGAAATAAGTATTTCTTGACCCTTGCCTTAAAGATGTCAAGAGGCTATTTTGAAGGCTGCTGTTTCACAGCAGCTAACACAAACACATTGATGCTAGCTTCTGGTGTGTCTGTGGTACACCGTAATCATATGCACAGCTTCACTTTGGACTAATTGTGTCTGTAGCTGCTGTCAGCCCAAATTCAGATTCTTCCATTTTAGCTAAGTATGTGCCTGTCTTTCATTTGCAGTAGTGTGATAAAAAACTGCTTCTAGTATTTTAACAAAAAATATTTCTATCAAAAACTTTCAAGATGCTTCCTCTGTATTTATTTTTGCATTTTGACTGGTTACAAATTAGACTTTCTAGCAGGTCAGTCTACATTGTCCTAAGTACTTTTGTAAAGGTAAAATCTTACTTGGATGCCAAAACATGTTCTTAATCATATGCAATTGTTTAATTATCAGAGACAAAGTTATTTCTAAATTCTAACTGAAAATGGAAGATTTGTAGGTATTAAATTTGAGCTCATTTAGTAATTCTCAGCCATCCTATTATGATATGCATTTGAGAGGAACAGAGGAAGGAGAGTAGTACTTCAGCAGTAGGAAAGATTTTTCTATTTAGAACAAAGCAAGGCCTGCCTTTTGTGACTGGTTTTTGTGGAAATGTATGTGGTTTTTAGTCTCTTTGTCCTTATACAAGTCATTTTGTCCTTACATAATAAGTCATACAACAAATATGCACATGCTGAATGCAATAGAAGTAAGAATTTACAACAGTTCCATTTGGACCTTCGACAAATACTCATTACAAATGAATCCAGATATACAGAGGCATGTTCAAGGGGAAGATGACACTGAACTGCAGTGATCTATTACCTATGTTCACCAACAGTGATGTAATACTATTAAATAATGCTAAATTATTGCCATTACGTAGTCGAATCACTCTTCATTGAAATGCGTTTTGATAAATGTGCTGGACTAACAAGGATTGCATTCAGATATGGGAAGAGATGCTGTTGGTTCCAGTGTTGCTGCTTTCGGCTGTCCTGGTAGTTTCAGGCACAGGAAGGGAAGTAAGGATACCAGCAAAGCTTCTGCAGAGGAAGTGGGGGAGGAAGTCAAGAATAACCATTTTGGGATTGACGAGGACAGAAGAAGGGGACCTCTATCAGTAGATGACTCAATATCAATAGCTGATGAAAGTAATATGAACATTACTACCAGTGTCAGTGGTCTGGATGCTGGTGGTCTTACATGCGCCAGAATACCTAATAGAGATGGAAGGGTTGAAGTGAAGTTGAAGCCTTCCTTTCAGTCTCTTCTGAATCGGTTCACTTAAAAAGGAAAGTAGCCTCTTGGAGCATTAAACTTGAGGGAAGACATTAATGCAGTGTGAAAATAATAATGTATTTTGGCTCACTTTTTTTTGTGTAATACTGGCATTTAAATCACTTAACAAGAGGAAGTGGGGATATGTATAAATTCAAGGGTTATTAAAGAAAATGTAAAAACAGTAAAAGGCATACATTTATGAATGAAACTATAGCAAGAAAAGTGTAGGAGTGCTATAATGTCAAGGGAAAGGGAGAGTGGACAGTATGAGGGGATTTTAAATTTTTTTTTTATTACTATTATTGGAGGAATTGAGGGAGAGTTGCTGATTAACTCACTGTGGGCAGGGACTGTTTTATTGTGTGGTGGTTTAATGCCATAGGTTAGTGCTATTCTCAGATAAGAGATTTATCTGTTACCATCTTTTTTGTCTAGGGCCTGACTATTTTTGCTTCTACAGAAGGCATATTTCTTGTATGCCTTTTCTATGTTTAAAAGCTTATGTACTATGAAGAGAAGAACTGGAGTTCTAGACAGTGTGCTTGCCTTAATTCCAGTGTTTTGTGAAACTTATGGTGCCTTCAAGGCTCCTGTTGGGGGTAAGGATGGGAAGAGGGATCATTCCAGCATCACACATGCTTACAATTTCGTTGTCAATTTTGAAAGTGTTTACTGCCTAATTTATCTTTTCAACAGACACACCCAACATTATTTTAAATGTTTCTTGATGTTAATCGTGCAGGAAAAATAATGAAATATTAAGTGAATTCTTAGAGTGGAGATACTGACCATAATACTGAGAAAATCCACTCTGCTTTCTTGTCAGTCAGGCAAAATACTACAGTTCAAGGAAGGGCTTAGTACAAGATTCTGTTGTTGAGAACAGTAGGATTGCATCTCCTCTAGCCTCTGTATCAAGATATTTTAGACTTTCTTTCAGATGTCTGATCAAGATAAAAACAGAGTAAAATATAGATTACTGTTAAGGAAAAATAGTAAAAGTGGCTGTTAGAATGCCCTGCACATGGTAAAGTATAGACAATATTAGGTCTCCATGTTTTGGATCTGGTGCACATTTACAGCAAAAAACTAAGTACAGGCATTAGTAATGGCACTTATTTCTCATATATCTTTCTTCTCCTAGACTAAATTGTCTTTTTATTTAAACCTTTTTGGCTTGGGATCCAAACTTAAGCAAAACAACGTTAATTTGTGTACTAAATGCAAATTATTGCCTTCCATCTTTTTTCTTGGGAAGCTCAAGTGGGATTCATCCGAAATGAAAATTAGTGCAGCCTGGGAAGGGCCTAATGTCTGACAGTGGATTTTGAGACTGGTTTTAACCCTCTGTGTCCTAGTGCTGTCCAGGACAGAGTTAATTTTTTGTTACGGTAACAGGTGTGGTGGTGTGTGCTCTAGTCCCAGCTGCCGGGGAGGCTGAGTCCAGAAGTTCTGGGCTGCCTGTGTGCTGTGCTGAGTGGGCATGGCCAAGACCCAAATGTTACTCATTACCATCTTACCTCATTGCTGGGGAGGTGAGGATTAGGGTCTCTTTCTCTTGCTACAGAGAAGAAAAGGGTTTCTTTCTGGTCCTGGAGAAAGCATAGTGGGCGGAGGGTCTGTCCACCATTGTTTTTCATTGTCCAGGACTTGCTGAGCATTTTTGCATGTAAATAACCCTCTCTTTGTACATTTTGGTATTTAGTGTTGTTGCTGTTGCTGTTCATTGTGTTATCTCACTGCTATTTCCAGTAAATGTCCTTATCTCAGTCCTTGATCTCTGCTTTTTGTGTGTCCCATCAGAGTGGGAAGAGAGCATTTTACGATTTTCTTTTTTACTGGGAATACTAAGTTGGGGAATACCATTCCTAAACCACAGCACCTTATGAGAAAGTGCACTTGTTAACCAAACAATGATGATGTTCCCCGGTTTTAGAACAAACTTTAATAGAATGAACCTTTTTCTTTCCTGAATTCTCTGTTATTCTAAGGAGCAGGGGAAGACTTACTGCTTTTCAAATACTGATTCCTGTGATGATAAAATGCCCTAATATTATGCTACAGTGATGAAGTTGAAAATTATTTAACGTAATTTTCCTGATAGCTTCCAGAGTGGATTAATAGAGAATTTCTAAAAGAGTTGTGTGTATTGTATGTCTGCTTGACAAAATAGGTATTGCTGAAGCATTTTGTTGGTGGCTTGGTTGGAACTGTTTGGATGTTGCTGGAAGTCTGGAAACCTTCTTGCAGCTTCATTACAGTGTTTGTTGTCTGCATTCTAACTTGATAGATTTTTGTAATCAGGGATCCCAGCACTCAGAAATGTTTGATTTTACCCTTCTCTGAGAACTTCATCTTACCAGTGTCTGAGGAAGAAAAGAAGGAAAGAAAAGGCATAGACCTCTTCTGATGTAGAAAGCATTAGAGAAGTAAAATGTACCTATTTAAATGGGAAGTTTGTATAACTTAGTTTTTTGCATTCACTTTTTAATTCTCTTTTTCCTGTCCAGATGAGAAGGAATTAACGTTTTGAGGTGATAGATATAAAGCTCTCTCTGACTGCGTATGTCACTGGTATATTTCAGGGTTGACATCAATGGAATATCAAAGATGTGTATATATGCAATCAATGCCTTAAGCTTTTTATGGCACCCTTTTAGTTGAGGGTGGTGGGAGCCTATGCAAAAAGGAACCAGAATTCGATAGAAACAGGCAGAGAGAGCAGATGGGAAATTAATTCAGGTTTTCCAGTTCTGGGAAATGTTATCCTAGATAATTGGGCAAGAAACCACAGCTTTGTTGTACATTTTTCTTCTAGTCTCGGGCAGGCTGTTAGCAAATTAGGTGAAAAAATGTTTATGTGTTCCGCTTTACCAATGTAGCAAAGAACAATAGCACATTTGGAAGATTAATTGGAAAGTGTTAAAAGACTATCCTGTGCTGCTGCTTGGGAACTTCTAGCTTCCAAGACAATCACTTCCCAGAGACCTCAGCAGCTCTCTGTGGATCTACTGTTAAAATAAGGCTTTTGATTTCTTGGCAAACTTGTGCCAATTTACCAGGGTACAAATCCTGTGTCAGTGGTCATGCACATACCCACTGCATAGCTGTCTGAGATGACCAGATTAATGAGGTGGGGATTAGTAATTTTAGGAAAGAAATGTTTAGGCCATGTGGTTTGGAGATGTTTTTCGTTCGATCTGTTCAGTCAAGATCTTGTATTGTGTTTTTGAAATGAGATTTGATTAAAAAATCTTCTGAATTGTTGGTTTGCATCAGCTTGTTGGTCTTTCAAGAGAAGTCAGTTGCTTTAGTAATGTGATTGTGTCACTTCTGCATAGTTTTCAGAGATAAGTAAGAACTGAAGATGGGCATATAGCCAAGACCAGTATATAGCCTGTTGTCCTATTTCTTGACAGTGGCTAGAAAGTAATCAGAAATGAACAGTATCAATACATGCTTGTCATCTTAGTATAATTCCCTGAATATTCTCCTTGCTGCTAGTTTGTAGTTCAGGCTTCATGAGCTGGAGATGTGGTCTGCCTAATTAGTACCTGTGGGAAAGCAATCCAGACTGAGTGGCATCACAGTCTGATGGGGAGTGTGACCCTGTGTGGTCCTGGGCTCACGGTTTTCTGCCCACAGCGAAGTGACACTACTGAGTGGAGAGCGCAGGCATTGAGAGCCCCGTATGAGCAATCGTAAGGAATGGCTGGCCTGCATCTTGGTAATCTCCCCTTACTTGGGACACGGGATAAAGATTCTTGGGAATTGAGTTATACATAGTAGGTAGATTATGAGAAATTTTGGAACAGAAGCAGAACAGTCCTCACCCACAAAATGGTGTAATCATCCACATGGTAAGTGTCTTATTCCAATAAATCTCTCTTTGTCCCTCGGACTCAGAACTTTATTCCTTTGAGTGGTAAATAGAGGAATATTTTTAATACATTTTTTTTAGTTTTCATTTTTGACTAGCTTTCAGAGTTTAAGTTTCTTTTGGTTCAGAACTAGCATTCTGGATGTTTGCATCTGTTGTTGCTTTAAATGTGTTTCTATGTAGGAAAAAGGTACAGTTGTGAGAACAGTGAAAAAATTAATTTGCCTTGTATCTTGTGGAAGAATGATGTGAAGGACTAGCAAGTGAGTAGCAGGAATTCTGTTGGAATCAGCTCTGGTCAGGGCTGCAGTGGAAGATGTTTTACAGTGGCAAGAGTGCTATAGTACACTGTCCATTTCACTGCCTCATCTGCAACATCTCATATTTTAACTCACTCTTTCTTAAATTGACAGGCAAATATTTGCTTCCCAGTGCAACTGGACAGCAGCTGTGGCAGCCTATAGAAACCACTAATCTTGTTCGGATGCGGTACCAAACACTTGGACAGTCAGCACCTTCACTCACTGCTAGTTTGGTGAGTAATTTTTTTCAATGCTAGAAATGTACCAAAGAAATTGTATCTCTGTATCTGTTGGCGGGAAGATGGGGATCAAACCAGAATCTATTTCCAGACCAATCTCTCCTCCTTAAGCTGCTTTTTTAAAGTACCTACTGCATGCCTGCACAGTACATTACTTACTGTGTTGAGTGCGGCTGAATAACATTTATGGTAGCAGTAACTCTGAATTGGGTTATTGGATTTTGCATAAATCCTGAGCTGAATGTTGCATTAATATAGCTGTTTGCATTTAAATAGTTTCTTTCCTTTAAAAAAAGGCATTCAATAAAAGGCAGGTGTTCTTTCTCCTGAGCATTCTTTTCTATCAATGTCTGTTTCAACTTCCTGAAGTATTTTGTCCTCATGAGGACATAGATGTATGAGTTTAATTGAGTCTTTTGGATAAAATGATAAGGGGAGAGAAAGGGGCAGAGATGCATCATACACTTGAACTTTCAGCTTTTTGTTCTCAAGCATCCATTTTACTGTTTTGTGTTTCTGTATATTAGTATCTTCAGAAGTGTTGAAATTTAATGCAGGGCCTATACTTTTCTTCAAAGAGTTAGGGTAATGTATTTCTTGTATAAAGAAAGACAAAAGTTATTAATGCTTTGCCTCCCCCTTCTCCTGCCTTTTGGATGGCCATTAAAACTTTGTTGATCCATATCTACTTCCTAGGGGAAGCTTATTTTGTGATTTGTTTTGGATTTTTTAAAACACAATATTCAGGTTGAAGGCAGCTGTAGTCAGCAAATGTTGAACAGATATCACCATGACACTTTTTCATATCATATTGATAGGTAGATGGCTCCATGATCTGTCTGAAGTAGTATTTCACTTCAAATGCAACAAATCTTCACCTATAAATCCTGGCTTCTGCTTGGTGGTGGTGCTATTTGTGGCTCTTTAGGACTTGATATGGCTAGATATGGCTTTTTGGACTCCACAGTTAATACCAACACTTGATTCTATTGGAAGTTCTATGCTTTGAACTCTAATATTTTCCAGGGAACTAAGTGTCAACCTATGTATTTTGTTAATTGTGAATGAAGTATTTGGATTATGTAAAATTGAAATGAAAAAGAAAGTAGATAATGGTCAGAAATCAATTCAAATTGCATTAAGCCCATATTTTTTCTTATTTTCTGTATTTGTGAATAAAAAATTATTTCTTCCAAATTAACTAAATCTAAAAAGTGCTGTGTTGCTGTTTGATGCTCTGTTTCTATTTGCACAACTATTAGGTGGCATGCTGATAGCAATATTGTGCTTTTGTTTTGTTGTGATGCTGCAACTATAGGAAGATGAAGATGCAGCACCATTTTGACAAAAAGTACTTTAAATGGTCGTAAAACAACAGACTAATGAAAAATTCAGTGAGCCTTGCTTCCTTAAGGGCCTTTCACTCATCACCTATATAGTTTTATGGCATATCTGTCTGCCACAGACTTCTTCCTTCCTGTCTCTCCACATCTTTTATCTGTGCCTGACTGCAGTTTCTTTCATGCTGGTGCAAAAGCAGGCAAGAGCCATCTAAGCAGATCTGAGCAGACTGTGCTCAGGGTGGAGGTGCAGGTTTCTCAGAAGTATTTATTTCTTATCTGGACCTGCTGATCAGACTTGCCTCCTAAGGAGGTTAATGTTAGTGTCACGTAGGCAGAGCTCTTCTCAAGCCGCCTTTGACAAATACTTTGCTGTCAGGCTTTTGAAGCACTCTGGTCTTTGCTTAAAAGAGACCATAGGTTAGGGATCACTCCCATCCTTGCATATTTTTCTTTTCTCCTTAATTCCGTGATTTGGCAGAGTTGAATTCAGGAGGCCTATTGTTAGATTCTAGTAATTGGAGCTTCTAATCATATTTAGGAAAGAGTTTACTCTTATGTAGAAGAGATTTGTATGAAGAATTCTCATGTAGCTGTTCACAGTCTGAGTTGAAATTACTTTAAATGTATTGTCTCACTCATCTGAAAAATGATTAGCCTGTTATTAATTCTTTTACTAGGACTGATCATTCTTGCTTGGCTTGATACTCAGCTGGTAAGGATCTGACTGAGCAGTGATTATGAGCCAATATAGACAAGCATGACAAGTGAATAGGTCAAAGATGCATGCTAGTGTTTAGTGCAATTGCAAACAGGGTACAAAAGACAAAATTTTTTTCCTTGTTCTGTCAGTAATTTATTAAAAATTCACAAAATCTCTTACTGGTTCACAGGTGTAAAACCTTTCTGTGGGAAACTATAGATTTTTTTACAGAATATTGATTAAAAATGGGCTGCAGGTGTTGCTTTAGGTACAGTTCAATAGCTATACATAATTCACTCCTGTAGTATAGGCAGTTGGACTATAAATTAAAAATACAGTTTCCAGGTAGACCCACAGAACTGGGTTAAAGATGTATAGGAGAAGGCTGATTTTTGATGAATGGGCAGTGTGCTGGATTTGATGTGGACCCTTAAGTCACAGAATCACAGAATAATCTGAGTTGGAAGGGACCCAGAAGGATCATAAAGTCCAGCTCTTGGCCCTGCAGAGGACAACCCCATAAATCACACCATGTGCCTGAGAGCATTGTCCAAATGCTTCTTGAGCTCTGTCCGGCTGGTGCTGTGACCATTTCCCTGAGGAGCCTGTTCCAGTGCCCAGCCACCCTCTGGGTGAAGAACGTTTTCCTAATATCCAACCTAAACCTCCCCTGTTACAACTTCAGGCCATTCCCTTAGGTCCTGTCACTGGGCACCACAGAGAAGAGATCAGTGTCTGCCCCACCTTTTCTGCTCATGAGGAGGTTGTAGACTGCAATGAGGTCTCCTCACAGTTCAGAGGCAGCTACGTGATAGTCGTGTTACTCTTCAATTTCTGTCATGAGCATTTCAAACCATCCGTGACAGACAGATTCTGTGGTGATGAAACAGACAGTGGGAGTCTGCACAGAGGATTAATGCAGTCTTAAAAACATTAGGAATATGACGCAGAATGTCTTCAACACTGAATAGAAAGGGAAAGCTGAGTTGAGGAGTGGTTCTGCTTTAGGATGTTTTTATGGGTCATGTTGGTCTGGTCAGTCTCTTCCTCTCCACGGTAAGATGTGCTCCTGGAAGGCAGCTCAGTGTGTGTCTAAATACTGAGTTTTGCAGGACTGTAGGGAACCTGTGGTAGAGTTAGTTTATCTGACTTCTTGCACTGTAGGCTTACAGTCATTTCACTTGACTTCAGGCATCTTTCCAGGGTAGGATGGATTGGGAGTTAACTTGGAGTTGGTGCCTTGTTCAATGTCCAAAGTTTGGGAGTCATTCTCCTGTTTTCTACCAGTCCCCTGCCACTCCTCAAGTATTTTCAAATACTATTTGTAAAATTAGTGTTTTGACTTTTCCATTTATTACTGTGAGCAGAATTTTTGGAAAATACGTCAAAATAAATTGAAATAAAGCCAATTTTTAAAATTTCTCATTGTAATGAGCTGATATGCTTAAAATTATGATAACAAGTCTGAAAGTGAGCAATTACTGTTTTTAGGCAGAAAGGTATTTTATGTGACACAGATTGAATGAAATTCTTGATTTAACATTTTCTAGTTAGCTACATCTATAAAAACTATGGAAACCTAAACATAAAATGTCTTTATGATACGTAATGTGTAGATGAAAGGAAAAAAATTTGCCCAAATTAATTGGGTAAAATTTCTTCAGATTTAACTTTGTCATGGTGTAATGTAAACTTCTGTTGTGGGTTTTGTTGATTTATTGCCTTTTTGGTTGTATGGTGGTTTTTTCCCTAATGAAAAAAAAGTGATCTCTTATTTTAAGGAGTGGGAAGTCCTTCATTTTGTTTAACTGTTTATATAAATAAAAAAACCTCTCTGTGCCACAAAAAAGATTTCTCACAGTCCAGAGACCTTCCTGAGACAGCATATTTCATGACTACTTTATGGTAACTTGCCCTATGAAATATTCACGTAATAAAAATACACTATAAACAAGATACTCAAATGAAACATGTAGATTGTAATGCACTCGGCTTTTAAATTCAGTCAAGACTGGATGTATGATTTCAGCTTTATGGCAAGTATTGAGCTTAAGTTGGCTATTCCTTCTGTTGCGTGAGATGAGCAATACAGCATGAAGTGCATCTCTGAGAGGCATGTTGTTTCTTCTTGGAAATGTGAAAGATGTCAGTGAAATGACTAAATTTTTACTTCATTTAATAATGGATCGTCTTTTAGTACTTGGAAATAGCTTCTAGTAACATGAAAACTAGAAAAGAAGTAAAACTGGCCTTTGTGAATGGCTTACGCCCTTTCGTATTAAGCACTGAAGGGATGTTTTGTCTAGGTATGGCTAGAAACATTTGCTACTTTTTTGCATACTACTTTATTTTTTACAGGATTTACCTCTTGATTTCTTACCGCTCCAAACCACTTACCCCCTGCAAACTGTCTTCCCCAAAACAACAGAAGACTGAATTTGCAAACATCTGTACTTAGTTTGCTTTTTATTGCCATTTTATCATCAGTGTTAATTTGTAAGAATGGTCTTAGAAAAACGGGAGGGGGCTAATTATATGAAGTACTGGTTTATAAGTTGGATTGCTGAAAGGAAAAAACATAAGGAATGTTCAATATCTATGAAAAGCAGTCCTACTTCTTCAGAAAGAGCTTTGCCTCTTCCTTTCTTTTAAATAGAATAATACTGAAAATGACTAAGTGTGTCTTTGTTAAATACGCCATTAACTTCAGCTAAATTGACATAATGTTGACAGTTATTATGAGAACTGTTTCAAAACTAATTATGCTAATTAGAACTTAACTATCAGTAATTGCATGTATTCAAACAGCACACCAACACCCTTTTGTGTGTTTTATTCCCCAGATGTAAAACAGCCATTTGTTGTCTGAGAAGCTGCAAAATTACAGCATAGATAATAAATGATTGCGAACAAATAAAATACTTTCTAATTCTTTAGCAGAACTAATTGGTTAGATAAGAGAATGACAGTATCACTTGTGCTTAGCCAACCCACATAATTTAAAAAAGGCCTTTATTTAAATGTTTTATTTTGGAACTGTAGGAAATTTCTCAAATCATTAATTGTACGTGTTCGGTTTTATCTAATGAATATCAGGTGTCGCTAAATTTATTTTTAAGTAAACTTCCTTGAAAGCAAGAGGAACCTGCATCTGAAACTCCGGTTGCTTTAAGTTTTGGTTCTTTATGTCAAGGGGTTCAGATTTTCAGTGCTTAAATGTGAGCAGCTAATTAATACTGTGAAAGTTAACACAGAGCAAGTACAAGAATGGCACTTGTGAGAAGCACAAAAACCATTTAATAGAAATTGCCGAAGTAGCTAATCTTGGCTTGTTGTCTCAAATCTCCCCAAAATAGTTAGCTAGACTTCAGAAACACTGAGTCTGAATTGAGGACATTGCTTGAATGCTAAACCACTCTATAGTTGAAAACCATATTCTTGTTTAACTTAAAATGAGCTTAACATCTAAGAGTAATTACTGAAAATCTTTTTAAAATGTGAGGTTTTTATTCCTATGAAATGCTAAAATTGTCAAGTAATGGTAGCAGGTTTTCTGTGCTTCAATTGCTTCTAGCTTTTAAGACTAGAGAGTTGTTCTCCCTTGTGTATTTTGTTTCATTAATTCCTTACATGAATATGTATTTGCATTCATATTTCTTTGTATTTGCCTTTTAACAAATACTTAATTGCAGTTCTAATCCAGTAGAATTAGATCTAATAATAGATAGATCTAATTTAGTAGTAGCAAGAGAGGTGAACATCCATCTTCATGGACATGCCTATATGCTCTGCATTTGTGCACAGCAAAAGGCTGGAGTAGACCTAGTCCAGAGCTCTGAAACTGTAATGCTTTAACAAGCTGATGCAGGAAGTTGGTGACTCGGTGCTCTCTTTCATAAATATAAATATATCTCTATTTGTCTCTATCATGGTTTTCAAAATAGTCATGGCATACTTGAGTTTGAAACAAAACTGTAGATTCAGTTGCTTGGCAGAATTCTAGATATTAACTCCTCTCCTAAGTCATCTGATTAGAACTAATGGTTTTATTAATTCTTATACTTTTCTTGCTCATTCTTGGATATGGAAAACATACAGATGTGGTGGTGGCTGGGGTTAACATTTCTCTCAGAGAGAGCTTGTGATTTCTCAGAATTGAGAACGCAGCTTGTGCTGCAAATTATCATTAGTTAAAGAATAACAGGGAAAGTAGGTAATATAATAATCTCTCAGAGAAGACTAACATAGGTTAAAAAGCCCTCTGAGCGTATGCAGTGTGTTTTTCAAAAATACCCCCTTTGTGGTGAAGTAGGTCACTTCCCATCAGCCTCTGTTCGCTTCCAGCTGTCAGGATGTACTGAGCATGAGAGAGAACTGAAATGAGATACTGCACAGTTTATTAGAGCTGAATGTAGGTATAACCCTCTTCTGTATCCTGTTAATGGTACAGAATGAGTAGAGATCAAATGCATATAGGAGCTAAGCAGTACATCCCTGTTTTGCACGATGCCTGTGTTTTTCCAGGTGACCCATATAACAGTCTTCTTCCTGTGTGACAGACTTACCCTAAACAGTGAAAAGGCTCATGAGGACCAGTTTCTAGTTCTAGATAATCAAGAATCTAGGGCTGTTAAAATAGCTTACTTTAGGCTGTTAAAATTTTTGTCAGCTGAGGATATCTTTGTTCTAGATTTTTGTTTGGTTTGTAGGACCCACGTGGTTAAGATCAGTAAGCTCGGTTAAATGAAGTGCTTCACCTCTGGAACTGAACCTTCTGACTGTGTGTTAGGAGTGACTCTGAATAAGGGCTTATTCTTGTCTGCTGTGATATTTGAGTTGTCTGTGTGTGGTGTTAATGATGGTTATCTTAAAATGTCATCTAGAATTGTGTTGCCAGTATCAATCAAAAAGTGGGAAAAGTGGAAAGTGTTACAAAAGTGAGGCCGTGAACTTTTCACCCAGGTAGAATTGGCCACATGAGACACAAAGGAGTAGTGGTGTTTGGCAGTAAACTATATGACCAGAAGAAATCAATCTGTAATCATTTATAGTGTTTGAAGTGTAGATGCCTTTCTGGGAATAAAACTTTCTCAGCTTGTTGTTGGACTTTACTTAGAGGATAACTGCGTAAAATTATAATCTGTGATTAACAAGGGATAAAACTCAGGAATACAGTGATGGACTTCTTTGGCCTTAGATCAAAAGCTTCTGCAACTCTGTAAAAGATTTATAGGTGTGGAAATGGAAGGGGGATAAAGAGGTTAGAAAGGACATGAAAAGCAGGAAGAAACTGGAAAAATGACTGACATTTGGAAGAATCTAGTAAAATTTAACCATAATGCTGTCTCCTGTTCCTGTGGTCACAAAAAGCAGACTACTGTGAATTCATTGTCTGTCAGTTAACATATTAATTGAAACACTGATTCATCCATAGTTTTTAACATTTAATGAGAAAATAGTAAATAATAAGTTGCATGGAGATTCTCCTTTGCTTGAGGAATGTGTGCTCATGTACAAATCTAGTTTGATTGGTCTGATTTCCAGTCTCTGAATTATATAATGAAACCTTACGCTAATTTCAATCCCAGACTGAGATAAAGTGGGCATGGGGAATAACATGATGAGTGTAGGAAAGCTATAGTCTGTACTTCTGTCTGCATTCAGGATCTGAAGTGAAAGGAGTGGATAACCTCAAAGTGAGTGCTCCCTGTGTGGCATAGGTGAGCAGTAGTGGATTAGAGTGTTGCTTGGTGTTCTTATAAGGCAGTTACAATTTCTTTTCAGTCTTAGGAATTTGGTACTCATGTCTAATTAGGATACGTTGATTAATTTTAAAAAGTGCTGTACAGGACAAGATACTGTTCCACTGACCTGAATTTTAATAGTGATACTCTATATTGTTAAGAAACTTAATTTTTAGTATTGTAAAAGCTTTCTTCCTGGTGCTGCTGTTCTATAGAAAACTTGATCGCTGCTTTTTCAGTTGACAAAAATGCAAATACTGAAATTCTTTGAACTTCGTAGTAAAGTTTGGGCTAAAATGATGGGATTGTTTGGAAGCTGATGAAGCGTATTCCTTTCTGCTTGTTTTTTTTTGCTGTGGGGTAGCATCCTTATGTTAAAGGACAACTAAATAGGGCACAATTCTAAATTGAGGAAGTAACGTTTTTATTTTCCTTCCTGTAAGCCAACATGTTCTCATGCCTGCGGTACTTGCAAAGTGACTGTAATGTAGCAGAGGATGGAAGCAGACAGTGTGGAAACAATAGCTCTCATTCCTCAAGCTGAAGTATTCCCATGGTTCTGATGATAGTTGTAACTCTCAAAACAAAGAGACTCAAACTGGGTTGAATGACACTACTGACTTGAAAGCACTGGAGCAGGGAGGGAAAATGTAGTTTTTCCAGATCTCTGGTGGGAATGAACATTCCTCCTCATTGATTTCTTTTTTTTTTTTTTTTTAAAGTTCCACAAAGCAAAGGTATCTAGCAAGAATTTTTCTGAACATACAGCAGAGTACGTTTGTGTTGGATGGTGCATTGCTACTTCTAATCTCTCACAGTTTTAGGTTTAAAAGCAATTGCTGTTTTACTGACCTGGATTGACTGCCACAGTTGGCTTTGACACATGGCTGCTAGGTACTTGTATCTCTGGTTTTTAGTCAGACTTTCTTGTACATTCATGTGAAATCAGATGTGTTGCTGTAAAATGCACTTTTGTCCTGTGGAGGAAGGTGGGAATGTGGACTTTGGTATTTTTTACCATACCTTCCCTGTTAGCATTCTTGCAGCCTCTTGCTTGTTCTGATATACAGTGATTTAAATTGTTCTGGCTTCACTGGTGTGATGCGCTCATCATGTTTGTTTCCTTCTTCTGTACCCTGCCACAATGGACTGATGATTTTTAGCATCAACTCTGTTGTCATCTACATGTGCCCAATTGTGGTGCATATGTCTGTATCCAGTTCTGTCAGATTTTTAATAAAGCAATAGTACAATAAGGTCATTGCATCTATTAAGAATTTCTTTCATGGTGTTGTGGAGATTAAGAAACTAGGTAAGTTCTCAAATTGACCTAATGTCACTTGAGTAAAAGATATAATAATCAGCAGGATATTGGTTAACTGCTACTCTCTCATGAATACATTTAACCTCTTGATCAGTGCGGAATATCTGCAATTATGTGGTACAGTGGAAGATACTCAGTATTTGGTCAGTTACATTCAGAAGTGATGGTTGGCTTTGTAATGCATGGAATAATTTCATAGTAATAATATACACTTGGCTGATCACAGATTCCTTTTTGTATCTGTTAGGCTGTCTATTTAAGCGAGGATGAAGGTAATAAGAAACAAAGTTGAATTATGAGATTGCCTGCTGTAAATGAGGGAGAAAAAATAGCGAGTTCAAGTGAAGTAAGAGAACTAGGCTACGTCTGCAGTGGAGTTGGATCTCAGTGTATTTCATTATTCTCATAAAAACTTTCCAGTGAAAGCATATCATGAACAAACTTTCCTAGCATGATGCTGTTTTTCCAGAAACCTGTAACTGTGAATAAATGTTTTTTGAATGCTTGTTATATGTCCTCTACCTATTAAATATGGGATTGCAGCTAGTGATCATTAAGAGAACATTGCCTTTTATTCCAGACTTCCTTATTTTGTTAATTTGTAATGGAACTTCCGTCCATAAGGAGTCAAGACTTCAGCAAGGTAAACTATCTTCTGAAGTAATTTGAATGTTGAAAGGCTTAACTGTTGCTCTCTAATGAAGGAGGGTGTTTTTGTGAAGCAGCTGGAGCATGTGTAGTGGAAAGTATTGAATCTTACAGTGGAAGAAACAGCCAAAATACATTAAGAAGAATTATGTGTCCTTAAGAGAAAGTACTTTGAGAAGTACTTGAGAAGATACTGTGTTATTGCAACTATTGAGATTAAATGCTTCTAAAAGGAAAATCGGGCATCAAAATAAAGGAGATTAGATGCATCATTGTTCAGTGATCTCAAAACAAGAACTTAAACCTTGCCAAAGGTTAATAATTGTGGTTGGAATAGAGCTTGCCTATTACTATTTTCACTTGAGAATCAAACTTCTAAATGTCTAACAGGGATTAATCAGAATGTAATTGCTATTACTGTTTTGCCATGAGAATGTTTTTTAAGAATTTGTTTCCTTTTCCACATACAGGATCTGAAATACTCCACTGAGCTGATTGTTAGAAAAGCTTCAACTCAGAGGGATTTTACTTGTTCTCTGAAAACATAGCTAGTTGTGTGGCACTTCAAATTCTAAGATTAAAAATTGCGTAGCTCCTGTATGTTTGATGTCAGGCTTTTTTTGGGGAACTATTGAGACAAATAGTTCAGCAACTTTTGAAAAAAGGAAGAACATGTGTATCTCTGTTGTTGAAAGGAGACCCATGAGAGGTACAGACTGTACTCATGATGTGCCTGTCTTTTCAGAAAGAAATTTCTTTTATGCTATTGTGTAATTATGGAAAACTTAGAAAATTGGAGGGCTGACTGCCTTGCTTGAATCGATGATCTAGCTATGCCTTTTGATGGAGTAAGAAACACTGTTTGATGGAAAAGGCAAGATGGATGAAGCTGGCATATCTGTTGTGAACCACCTTCTTGTATATGCTCTGTCACTGAAAGAGAAGTTGATTAACTTATTTAAAACTTACTTGAAAAACTGGTTTTCTTCTGCAACAGGTATTTTTCTTCTAATATTTTCATGACTGGTTTATTACCTAAGGTAATAAATTAGCCCTCCGAATTAAATAGTGAACCCAGAAACAAGTTGGTGCAAGTAGGATTTTGTCCTGCAGGTGGCATGAAGACCCAGTGTGTACCTAGGCTCTTCATGGAATGTGGCCGTGCCTGCAAGTGTAATTGCGACTGTTGGCAAGATACATGTGCTTTCATGGGAAAAAACAGTTTATTTTCAAGAACCTTAAAATATAATTAATGGAGTCAGTAATACTGTCTTTTATTAAGAAACATCAGCAATCAATCTTACTTCCCTAAGTGTAATAATTGTTGCATCCATCTGCTAACCTGTGGTTTTCCACCTGCGTAGGTTTATCAGCTCCAGAAGAAGGGAATTAGAGTTTTGCTAACTGAGGAATCTTGAATTATCCCTGCTTGTGATCTGTATTCTGGCTAATATACAGTGAGAATAATAAACTATCTCTTAATTCATTGCTGGACCTGGTAGTTGGAGTGCATCTTGGACACACAGCAAGACAGCCTGGCTTATCTGAATATGTGTTTGTGTAATGTGGTAAAGTGGGACACAAATTCAGTGGTGCTCTATCAGTCCATGCAGTGATTATTGCCCCAAAAGTCTTTACTTGTGAAGCACAGAAGAGATGTAAATGGAGTAATGCACTTTTCTCTGTTTGTGTGGGTAGGATTGTCATACTGAAGGACGATAGAGGAAAAAACTGGTGAGAACTCGTGGTTTTATTGTCAGGCTAGGAATGCCTTCTCAGTGCTGTAGATGGGGACTCAGAGGTGCTTTGAAAACATTCGGCTGGTGGAGCATGTCTGTTTTCTTCTGAGGAGTGGTAGTTATCATGTTGCACCTTGAAAGGGAGCTGTTGGTTTCACATGGAACATTTATTTCATACTTTTTCTAAGCCCTTAGAAAGGATGTTAGGCAAACGTGTATAGGAGTGTATGGATGAAATACTGTAGCCTTTCCGCTTTGAATAATAAAATATGTATTGCTCACAGTGTCTAAAATTGTATATGAATTAATGTGCCTTGTTAGTAGTTAATGATGATGTTCTGTATGTAACTTCATTCTGTTAAATTCATCAGTTTCTCAGAATTTCAGTGTATGTTAATAGTTACTAATAAATTGCCTTTATCAATCTCAATTTTAGACAAGGCAACTTTAGCTCCTAACACTCTAAAGTGTGAGAATTACTTTTCCTATTTCTTAAAGTAATATACAGGTTTATATGGTATCATTGCATAGCTTCTATGGGTAAATGAAATCTTGGAAAATAAATAATGAAAACTGAGTGGTGGATTTTCATTACCCCATTCAAGAAGTTTGTGGTAAAGCTGGCCTATATTCCCTCACTGACTGACTATCTTAAATACACTTTCCTGTTAATACCGAAACAACAACCTTTCCTGTGGTCATATGAGAAAATTCTTGCAAAATATATTGCAGAGCTACAGTTCTATCTGCTAGTCTAGATGTGCAGACTAAAAAGGTATCTGCTACTTCAGGTGGATTTCAGCATCCCTTATCTCGGTGACGGTGTTAAGTGTTGCTCTGTCACTTTTTGCTGCTAATTTTGATGAAACGTCTCACTTCCAATGCTGTAGCCAATTTCAGTGACAGTTCACAGATAATAGTGCTTCCAGAACTTGAAGGAACTAGAGGCAGGTGGATAGAGTTGTTTCCATAACCTTTTTTTCGTCAGATAGCATTAAAAACATTTCATTAAACTCTTGAGTAGTGTAACGCTACAGAGTGATACTGTAAGGTTTTGACTTACTTAAGATGGCTAGATATTGATCTGTATAAAATTCTTTAAAGATAATCTTCATTTTTATTCACTTCCAGAATGATTTTTCAAATTGATAGAGGAAATATATGCACATCATCCAACTCCCAGCACCATACGTATCTTTTGCTTTCATGCTTCTGTAACATTACATGATGATGATCTGATAACCATTAAGATTCTAATGAAATCCCTTTTCCCCACAACATTGTGGAGTAAAAATACAGATCGTTTGGTGTGGATATATATGTATGGGACAATTGAAAACTTCTAGGTGATATAGTTGTTTTAAGAGATTTTTGTGTGTGTGTGTATGTAATAGAAAAAAAACGTACCGTGTCTGCATAGGGTGTTTGAAATTCAGTGTAAAATACTGGGGGCAAATTCCTTTAGGAACTGAAACTGTTTTCAGAATACTACAGAACAGAAATCTGATCTATATTATTTCTTGATCGTATGCAGAGTATGATTGTTTTGGCATGGAACATAAAGGTGGCTCAATTTCTTTTACGACCATTCAGAAAAATAACCTTGAGCTCCTTTGTGGAATTGTAATGTTGTCTTCCCTTGACAGTTTGTTCTTCAAACTATTACAGAAGCACAGAATAACCTGGCTGGGAAGGGACACACAAAGATCATTGAGTCCAACTCCTGGTCCTGTGCAGGACACCCCAAGATTCACACCATGTGCCTGAGGGCATTGTCCAAATACTTCTTGAACTCTGCCAAGCTTGGTGCTGTGACCATTTCCCTGGGGAGCCTCTTCTAGTGCCCAACCACCCTCTGGGTGAAGAACCTTCTTCTAATATCCAACCTAAACCTCCCTAATACATCTTCATGCCTTTTTCTCAAGTCGTCTCACTGGTCATGAGACTGAAGAGATCAATGCTAGCCCTGCTGCTTCCTCTTGTGAGGACGTTGTAGACTGTCCCCTTAGTCTCCTCCAGGTTGAACAGCCAAGTGACCTCAGCTGCTCTGGCTTCCCCTACAGACCCTTCACCATCTTTGTTGCCCTCCTTTGGACACTCTCTAATGCTTTATGTCCTTCTTACACTCTGGCACCCAACACTGCCCCCAGCACTCGAGGTGAGGTTGCCCCAGTGTAGAGCAGAGGGCAGTGCTGCGCCTGATGCCCCCCAGGACACACTTGGCCCTCCTGGCTGCCAGGGCACTGCTGGCTCACGTTCAACTTGGCATCGACCCCCAGGTCCTTTACTGTGGGGCTGCTCTCTATTCAAAACCACAAAAGCAGTGTTTGCAGGAGTTTGTTTCAAAACTGTTATACCTAAAACATCCAAAGGGACGTGCTCTGGTATGCTCTAATTGTTCTCTATTCTCTAATGTGTTTAGAGAAAGGCTGCATAAGAATTAATGTTAAACACTTCCAGGTATTTATAGTTATGGTTTGTCCACTTACCTTGACTTCTGAAATTATGGCAGTTGAAATACTTAAATTTTCCTAGTAACTTAGTTGAACAGCTTATCAGTGGACAAAAATACAATGAAAAGCTCCCTTTTTACCTGTGCTGGGAAAAAGTTCCTGTTATTTTGGATTGCAGGTTATCAGAATATAAGGCAATTATGTCATTGCTTGTTATCTATTCTAAACATATGAATTTTCACATTTAGGAAGAAAGTAATTATTTTTAAGACTCAGTGATGGTGACTGGATGCTGTAGAGTATTTAAGGTATAGGAAATCGCCCTGACAGAGATATATTTAGGGGCAGAGTACAAAAGAGTTTTTTCATGGTGCATAATTAATATGATTTATCATATGCTACCACCATGTGTAGTATGAGAGTGGCAGCCACACATGGGATATGTGTGTATGCATAAAATTAAATTTAAATTAAATCTGCATTGTAAAACTCTAGTTACATATTCATATATAGTTTTGCATGCTTAGGTTTTATCTGGTTGATTGGCTGATTTCAGTAATTACAGCAATTTCTAAATTTTCTTGGTTTTGTCAATCAATATTATTTTCTAAGTCAAGCTGTATGATTAATGCAGAAAAATGGTAGTTGAATGAGGATAAAAACTTCCTAAATTTGTGTAATTGTCCTGAAAACTATCTTCTACCGTGTTTCTTTGCAGCTTTAAATAAACATGGACTTAGGAGTACTTATCTAAATTAATTCTGGAAGGATGAAGGAAACATCCTTCACATTTAATCAGGTCAAATGCTTCATTTATAGGGGAGAAAAATTTTTGGCAAAATTTGAGGTTGATTACTGTTGTCCTAAAATAATTTTGCCTTCCATAATGGGGGAGAGGAAAAAATAGTTTCTTTTTCATACACTATACACGTTTTATTTTGTGGTGCATGTACAACTGAACTGTGCCTTTCTGCTACAAGTGATGTGAAGGAATCTGTGAGACATTTTGCTGTATTTTGTATATATAGATATAAGAATAGTTACATTAAAATGTTTCAAAGAGCATGGATTTTCCTTCTAAAACACAAGTTCTTCCATACCACGGTGTTATCTGCCATGGTTTTGATAGTGAATATAACTGAAATAATAACCTGAAATCAATAAAAGCCTCCAGAAAAAACCAGCAGTCTTTATGCATTTTTAAACATGAAGATGCACCTTTGGCAGTAACTAAAGGGATTCATAAATTGTGAGAAAATTCAGTGGATGCTTTCCTTGTTACATGCAAACCTCTGCCTTTCAGTTCCTTCCAATACACCTTTATAAAATGCAGCACAAGCCTAGGAAAATGCCACTTCTAGAATCGACAGTGAATGCACTTCTCACCAAAAGATAGTTTTATACTTTTCTATTTGGGATTTATCTCATCTTCCACTGGAAGACAGTCTTCCCTTTGTTTCATTCTTCTGCCTTCCAGTATTAGTTAAGTAGCTGTACCAATGATCTTCAGCATATTGCAAAACTTGTGATACTTGCTCTGTCTGTAGTTGGATAGTTTCTTCATGCTTGTACATCTGTGCTTTCTCTGCGTATAACCCTTTCTGTAAGTTGTCCTCCCATGAAATTATAGCTGGTGTGTGTCCCGGTTTGAGGCAAATTTCAGAGGAACATCCGAATGTCCTCTGTTTAAAAGGCAGGTTACAGCCACCCCTCCCTCACCAGGTTCGGGAAAGAAATTCCTTGGAGGAAAGTGAAAAGGAAAAAAAAATCTATCTATTTAACAAACACACAGGAAAAGAATAAAAATGCTAAATAATAAAACCTCTCGCTGTGGCGAGAAACCTGGGAAGATTTTAAAGTCCTTCCGTGGGTGTGGCTCTTCTCTCTCCGGAGCTGAGGTGTGGCCCCTCCAGGCCGTGGTGTGGGCCTCCCGGTCCTGGTGATGTTTTGATGTTGTTGCACAGTTCCAGAAGAAAAGAAGAAGAAACCGAAGTCCCAGGGAAACAAAGGAGTTTAACTCTCAGTCTCTCTCTTTCGAGAAAAAGAGCTGAGGAAAGCAGGAAGGGTGCTTCCTTTGCTCCTCAGCAGCAGCAGCTATCTCTGTGTCCTTGAAGCACAAACTGTTTTCAGAAGTTTGCTCAGTTTTTTTTCTCTCCCCTCTTGGGCTCAGTTTAAAGGCACAGAAAGGGAGAGGATTCATTTCTGGGCGATATGGGATACAACATGCAGTCACCCTAAGACACTGTGACACTTGAGGTATTTTGTTAGGTCATGGACTTCGTGCATGGACACATTACTTGGCAGTACAACTTTCTTGTGCTGTTGTTCCAGTAATGACCTCTGAGCTAGATGGCATAGGGTACTTTTAGTTCATACATATACAGTTATATATAGTTAGATAGGTGAAATGATGGTTGGACCAAAGCTGACTACAGCTCAGTATTACTTTCTTTAAAGGTACTGATAAATTGAGCATTGAGAGATTTTGTATTTCAGTGATTACAATAAAACTTGTAAAATTATGTATTCGGATTAGGTGTAAAAATGCAAACAACCTTGCAGCTGAAGCCTGCAATGTGTTGTGAGAGACAAATGGTAAGGTTTTGCCTCTGACCCTTGAAACTTGTCAGTCTTTGGTTAAATAATTTTTGGCACTCTTACTGAAAGCGCATAACAGCAGCATTTAAATAGTCATTCATTTGCCTGTGTCATTTTTGGAAACAGAAACATAGAAGAGATAGGATGTGAGGACACATGGATGTGAATAATTGGGATAAAGTTTTAAAGAATTATAAGAAGAAAAAAGATGATATTTTAAAATGGAAAAGGAAAAACAGGAATATTGGGAGGAACCCATAGAAGATAACGTAACATGTTTTCTCTGTTTTTGAAGCAGGTGAGGGATCTAGTCACTTTTCAGTTTAATTCTGTGATGAAAAAAAGTTTTTACTAGGGTCAGCGTGCTGCTTGAAGAGATGTTACTCTTGAAAAATTAATTTAAGAGAGATGAGTAACGTTTGTTACAGAGGAAGTCAGGATGGTCGCAAACCCCCTTCTGGCCTACAAATTTGTAAATCTGTCGGTGTGTTTGATTTTCCTTGTCTCCCTCTTGTGGAACCGAAGCTTTGGTCAGTATGAGCATCTCCTTTCGTAACTAAAATACAGCTCGAATCCTGTAACTGAAGTCTGTGATGGCTAAATTTTAAGCCATTGACCAAATGTGATGGATGCATTTGGAGCTGGATGCATGGAGGGACAGGGAAGGGGAAATGTGTTCAGTTAATGTCACTGTGTAACTCAGATAAAAACTGTTTTTTTAGAATAATACATTTAGAAGTATCAGAGAAATGTAGCTTAATGGGAGTGCTGAAATTATATTTTTTAAATTGTAACAAGTGTAAAACAATAATGCATTTCAACATTCAACAACAATTAATGCATTTCAGTCATATGAAGAAGGGTTGAGGGTTGGGGGCTGGAGGCAGGGAATACAGCAGCCTTTTCTTTCTCTGTTCTTCAGATAAGCTGTTACTGCTCAGCATTATCCTTTCTGCAATCCTTCATTGGTTTTTTTGTTCTAAATGCCTTTGCTCCTGGCAGGTTTTACTACTATGGAATGTACATGGACTCCTCAAAATGATGCAATCTGACAGGAAATCAATATTTGTTTTTCATACTAGATTTAAGGGTGTGATTGTCATAGTCCTCATCTTAAGACTGTTAATGGGTGAATAGCTAATAGTATGGTGACAGCTTTTGGGGAAAAAAAAAAAATCGATGATTTGTTTAACCAGCAGCTTGGCGGATACGAAAACTCCGCTACCGTTTTGCTCCTTAGAATCCGTGCTTTCAGACATAACCTTTAAGGATCTAGCACCTAGTTTTTGACGGAGACTAGTTTTCCTTGCACCAGTCGGGTCAGCTGAGCTGATGAGAGGCCCTCGGGCGACAAGCCCAAGGTCACAGCCGGACCTGCGGTACCTGCACCCCTGAGACAATCCGTTCTCTCTCCGCGGGTTCTCCGCAGCCTCACATGGGAATCCCGGGGGGCGCGGCTTCTTACGCGGTGCCGTTATAGCACTACTGCAGTTCCATTCTGTAAGTAAACGAAAACTCGTTCTTCACGGCTTTCGCGCCCCGAATCGCCCGGATCGCAGCCGGGGCGCGGCGGCGGCGCGGGCGCTGCGGGAGCGGCCGCCGGACTGCGCGCCGAAGTTGCCGGGGCGCGCACCTC